>JAYMTP010002216.1:0-20593 GCA_036897365.1 Geranium brycei
TTATTTTACTCTTTATATATATATATATATATATATATTTTTGTGTCAGCTCGTTACGCGTATGGGATATGGTCTTCCAGGTTGTTGGTTTGCGCTTGTAGCTTTCCAATGGGTGAGACTTAAGAATTTTCACATCAAGAACCATTTGTTTGTTCGAGTTTTTAAGTAAATGTGTAACATTTTTTTTCCTTTCAGGGTCGATGCGTCCTTGCGCTCAAACGCCTCGTATCTCCTAGCGGCCTGCTCTACACCGGGGAAATGGGGACTTTTGGAGTGGAGAAGCTGAAAGCTGCATAATTTTTCGTGACTCGGTTTCCATCAAAATCCAAAATTCAACCGATTTACGATGTGTTAAAGATCACGAGAGGGTCAATTTTTGTTCATCGTCTCATCGATTTGGCGATGCCAACGATCCGAGGCATCAGTGAGTCCGAATAGCACCAGAATATGCAATGCCATAAGTTGTGATATATTTTTTGCATTCAATGATACAGTAACGGCTTGTTACTTTGTTCAGTTAATTTTGCGCTGTCGTTGAAATAGGGAGCTTTATAAAGTGTGAACAAAAGTCCCACATCGATAGTGTGAGAGATTTGACATGAAGGATTTGGCTATATAACGAAGCTTTCTACGGTGTGTTAAATTATCTTTGCGCTTGGGGCAATGACGCAGCTAGTGAGGTACTAACCGAGGCGCGTCAATTGCTGGTTGAAAACTATTTCCAAACCCCCTCTTGGGCCTTGAGCTTGCCTCTGGGCCCACGAGAATTTCTGGAAGGGCTTGCCTTTGGGCTTGAGCCCTAAAATCTATTAGTTTCAAAAAATTTCTTCAGTCCTTCCACGTGTCCAATACGCTCTATTGTGCATAATTGAAATTCGATTAATTTTAACCTTACAGGTCAATGTTCTAATAGAAATACCATGATAAGTTTTTTTTACAAGTACTATGATTAATAATAATAATAATACGATTTCGATCATTGAAGGGGTTATTTTGATCCGACTTAGAACTGTCGGGAGCTTGAGAACCCTCGTAGGATTGAGAAACCCCGTTGTTCTAAGGCCCGCACCTCTCGAGCCCCATTCCACAGCCAACAAAATTCCCCAAGCTTCCATCCAGACCGCTTCAATCGAGCCCTCCCTCGAGCAACCCCTAACGACCTTACAATAATGTAGATAAGAATAAAGTAATTTATTTCTAGATAATTTTATATTTGAAAACAAAAATTATTATTATTATATTAAGGAATGTATTATGAATTGATCGATATTAAATGTTGTCGGATAGAAAATAGTTTCTAACCCTTGAAAGATAGGGTGAGATATTGGATTTTACCTATTATAATTTTTTATATCAATCCTCTATGATTCTTAATCAACTATTATTCAATATGATTTATTTTTAATTGATTTTCGACAAATTTCTGATTCATTCCTTAAAGGTTCTCTCAGTTTTACTGGTGTCTGGTTTTAACTACAAACCATCTCAAACAAATTAGAATGAAATATTTTTTGTAAGAAGTGAATAACCGAATGTGTTTTATGTGCTGTATTGAGTCTGAAACCACCTACATATACATGAATTGCAGGGATTGCAATAGGAAGTTAAATAATTACAATAGGAAAATAGGAAAAGCAATAGTGTAGATCGAATCGCCTGTTAAGGAATCAATCCAGCCTAATTCGGTGATGAATCCAATCTTGTGTGATTACGATTCCCGTGATCAATGGTCGTCAACACTCCCTTAAGTTGGAGCATGTATATTGGCGATGCCCAACTTGAACAGTAGCTTGTGGAAGTGGTTCCTCCCAAGCTTCTTAGTGAGTGTATCAGCGAGTTGATGCTTGCTAGAGACTGGTCGAGGGATGAGCACGGAGGAAGATAAGTTGTTGGTGAAGAAAGCGACGATCAATTTCAATGTGTTTGATGCACTCATGAAAAATCGGATTAGAGGCATTGTGTATGACGGCGTGATTGTCATAGAACAATGGAATGACTTCAGTTTGTGGAGCCTGGAGATCATGAAGGAGGTGTCGAAGCTAGGGATGGCATAAAAATCCGAATCCGACGGGGATCCGGAGGATCCGGTCCAATTAGGTTCGGATTGGGGCAATAATTTCGGGGAACGGAGCGGATAACGGGGCAAGAATTTGAGGATTTGGTCGGGTCCGGATCGGGGTCGGATTGAATAATCCCCGACCCGTCCCGCCCCGATCCGAACCAATATATTTATAATTTTTAAATAATTATATGACTTTTGATATTTTAAATAGCAAACTCATAACATATTTTTCATGTTTATTATTACTTATCATTTTGTTATTTTGAGTGACTTCACTTTCTATTTGAATAAAATATTGTGTAATATAGTTTATGAACTATTATGCAATTTCAAAATTTCAATCATATTATGTTGTAGCATAATGATTCGGGGATCTAGGGATTCCCCGTCCCCGTCGGGACTAATTTCGGATATGGGCAATTTGGATAAAAATTGGATTCGGGGCGGGGATGGGGCAAGCAAAATGGAATTGGGGCAGGGACGGAGATCATAAAATCCGCCCTGTTGCCATCCCTAGTCGAAGCCAAACAATCTCTAAACTGGTAGCCGCCATGACACGATATTCGGCTTCACCAGAGGAGCGTGAAAATACGGTATGTTTCTCAAAGCGCCACCATATGGGGGATGTGCCAAAGAACATGATGTAACCAGTAGTAGATTAACGTGTGTCCGGGCATCCGACCCAATCAACGTCATAATAGGCCTTTAAACTAAGAGAGTTGCTCAAATGAAGCATGATGCCTTGTCCCAGGCTTCTTTTCAAACAGTGGAGGGACATGCGTAGTCACATCAAGGTGTAGCTCCCTATATCATCGTCAGAGAGGAGGTGCAAAGGCAAGGACATGGATTTCGTGTGTGTCCAAGCACCTATCTTCGGGGATAATGTTCTCTAAGAATTGGACGTAAGACTGAGGTCGTCATTGTCTCCAGGTCGGGGATAATGTTCTCCAAGAACTGAACGTCTCGTGAGACTGAGATCGTCCTTGTCTTCAGGTTAAAGACTCAATAACCCTTTTACCCCTTTGAATATTCCAAGAATATGCACGACTTAAACCTTGGTGAGAACTTATCACGAATTTATTGGTGCATATAGCACAAACACTCAAAGCTTTGAAGGTGACCGTAATTTGGTTACTTTTCAAACATCTCGAAGGGTATCTTGTTTCCAATTATCATGAGTGGCATTCTATTGACCTGTAATTCGTCCCACACATTTTTCAATTTGGCGTAGTAACTTGAAATGGATCTTAGTTCTTGACGTGCGAGTGTGATCTTCTGCCTTAGCGCATAAACTCGGGGCGCAGTTCCCTGAGTAAAGGCTCTTCCAAATCCACCCGTATTTGCCTCGCCGTTTCTAGGTGAAGGCGCCATTCTGCAACTTATTGGAAAATGAATTGATTGGCCAAGCTTTTACTAAAAGCATTGCATTGTATCCATCCACAAAACCAAGCTTACTAAAACGATCTGAGAGTTTTCTCCTAAAGTCTGCGAAATATCCGACGCTTAAACTCGAGTTTTGAACACTCAAATAAATCTAAACAAACCTAAATCTAAACAACAAGAGAGTAAAGAGAACAAAAAAAAGAGTGAACTACTACTCTCTTAAAAGAGCTTTGTATTGAATTAGGGAATAATATGAATTACAAGAAGCGAACATCCATTTACAAAGTAACGTGGCTCCTATTTATAGCAAAAAATAAGCTTCTCTCCACGGCAAAGAGACTTCATGAAACTTGACACCTCCATCATTTTTTAAGCACGACAAAGATGTGTGATTCACCTGCTTAAGCTCGATTAATCAACTTTCTTCTTAAAATTCAACCACCTACCTCTTAGAAATTGGGCGTTCACGAGTACATAAATGATTTAAATCTTTTTGGGACGTTACAAGCGCCTCCATGAAATATAATTGTGTCCAGAATCGGTAAATGGTTAAATAACGATCAACATACAGGGATAATCCGGTGGGTGCAGATGAAAGAGGGATGAGGTAGTGGGAAAGAGCCCCACACCCGAAAGTCGAGCGTCAGCCGCGTATAATTTACAGGTAAACAGTAAAAGAACATCCTTAACGGCACCCTACCTGCTTTGGACAAACTCCAGACAACCATATCGAACAGACCGACAACGAAAACTAACAACACTAAACACAAGAAAACAAAGTCGGACACACCGACAACCATTAAACTAACAATACTCCGCACACCTGAAACAAACTAAACACCCCAAACCTACACCAAGATCTTCAATCCTCCTTCCTTGGGGGTACACCCTCTCATCTGAATGCATGTACCTCAGCGAGCACTACTTCTCAAGCATCTCCTACGAAAGTATCAGTAGAAAGTTGATTGATTACACTGTGAAAAAAAGAAAATCAACGATTGTAAGTGATTGAGTGTAGACCTAATCCCCTTGATCAAGGAATCAATCCAGTGATGAATCCAATCTCGTGTGATTATGATTCGTCAACAACTATTTCACTTTTTGGATTTATTTTAATTTTTATTCAAATTGGAACGATCGATCAAGTCCGATTATAAAAATTTGGACCACACCATAGATTGCTAATTTGGGGACAAGAGTCACGAGGCAGTTCACAAAGAGACAAATCAGCACTACTAGTAGTGGCAAGCCCAGTAGGGCCCGGGCCCACATCGTAATTGGGTATTGGGCCCACCAATCCAATCAAACCCGCCACGTCTCCGACCCATTTTGTGTGGTTCCTGTGCCTTTTTCTTGTTTCAAATCAACCACTCATTGACTCACTGAGTCACTCGCTCGCTCGCTCTCTTCACTCTTCACTTCCCAAATCTTCTTCTTCTTCTTCGTCTTCCCCAATATTTCCAGTCCCTCGATCGAAGAACAATGCAGTTCAAAGCCCTTCCTCAGCTCCACGAGCTCGGTCCCAAGCTCCTCTTTCAGGAGTACCGACCTGTTTCGTCGCTCGCGCCTCGCATTCGCTTCCGGAGATCTTGGAGCGCGCTGAGCTTAAAAAATCCGTCGAAAATTCGTGGAAATGGATTCGCGAGGCCTTGTGTTGTCTCCGGAAAAGAGCTGGTTGAGTCGGAGGAGGTGGAGATTGGCGGTGAAGGTTGCGAAAGCTGTGTTGCTTTGGTGGTGGAGGAGGGAATTGTGGAGATTGGGGCTGGGCCTGAGCAGGAGGAGTTGGGGAATCAGAGTATATGGGACCAGATGAAGGAGATTGCGATGTTCACGGGACCTGCTACTGGTCTGTGGATCTGTGGACCTTTGATGAGTCTCATTGATACTGTGGTTATTGGCCAGGGAAGCTCGATTGAGCTTGCTGCTTTAGGTAATCGAGCGTTGTGTCTTCGTTTTGGTTGTGGATTTTGTTGGTTTTCTGTTTGGTTGCATAGAAAGTGTGGAAATCATTCCATATGTAAACTGGATGATTGTTTTGGTTGAGCAGGTCCTGGGACGGTTATTTGCGACTATATGAGTTATCTGTTCATGTTCCTTTCAATTGCTACCTCAAATGTGGTTGCAACTTCACTTGCCAGTGAGGTTAGTTTCATTTATATAACCATGTCAGTGAGGAAGATGAAAGAAGAAAGTATTGCATGTTATTGTTACAGTACCTTTTGAATAAATAAAAATTGCATTCAATTTTTTTGTTTTATTACTATTATTGCTTACATCCAGACCTAAATCCATAGATCTACCAACCATTCATTACCATGAGCCAAGGATAATGTGTGCTGTGCATATCTCGTACGACCTTGTTAAATTTGTGGGTTCGGATCACGTTTTTTGAAATGTGTCGAATCATCAATTGGGTAGGGTTTAAAGTTGCCTTTTCTGACTTGTTTATAAACGAGTCGACATTAGAGTTTGACTTTGTTTTTACTCCATAATTATATTAGTCACCGACTCACCAAGTTGATGTAATGAAGAAAGTTTATATTTCGGAATATTTGTTTTAAAATTTCCCCCTCATTAATGTGAAACCAAATAATAACCATAGAGAAATGTACTAGGTTGTTCTGCTTGGGTTCAGTAAATCTGTTGGTGTTGCCGTATTTATATCTGGTGGCTCACCCTACTTAACCATCTCTGCATTAGTAAAGGATGTAATATCAAATCATCACTGCATTGTACACAGTACCATTTTGTTGGCAGTCAATTTTTATTTATTCCAATAGTCCACTGTTACTTTGTTATATATATCTACTTTTTTGTGAGTAACCAAATATTGTTATATTATTCGATGAATTTTCTGTGCTTAAATGGTTTGTATAGTCTATTTTCCCCTCTTCGTTGGTCTTTGTTATATTGCTTAACATGATATCTTATTGCAGGATAAAAATGATGTGCAACATCAAATATCTGTCTTGCTCTTTGTGGGTTTGGTTTGTGGCTTCTTGATGCTTTTCTTTACCAAATTCTTTGGTTCATGGGCTCTAGCTGGTAAAAATAACTTATTCCTACTTTATATAATGTTATAAGAACTTATAAAGCTGGGTGTGAACGAATTCTTGGCCATCTAGTGTTGTGTGACATTCTTGCTTCTTCCAGCTTTTACAGGGCCAAGAAATCTACATATTGTACCTGCAGCAAATACATATGTTCAGGTTCGTTTTCTTTTGATAAACCCTAAATATGCTCCGTTTTAAATCTGAACCTCCATGAGAACGGGTGTGTGTAATTTGGGGTAAATAATTGAAAAATGGAGCTGAAGAAGTTTAGGTACTATCCCTCTTAAGGCACAAGCAAGTTAGCCAAAATGATCGTTCTGACCTTTTCTGCTCTATTGATTTGTTTCTGTTAACGCTCTGACTGAACTATGTATGTACCTTTTCTGTTAGTAGATTCGAGGCTTGGCATGGCCTGCAATTCTTGTCGGGTGGGTTGCCCAAAGTGCAAGGTGTGAATAATACTGTGTTTTTAACTTTCCTTATATACTGAATGAATGAACTATTGTTCTTTTATATTGGTCATCAGCATGATAATGCTTATAGTCATTAGTTATATAAGAGCAATTTTACTATTATTAGTTGGTTAGTTTGATTTCTAATTTTCTTTCTTCTATGTATGTAATTTCCAGTCTTGGAATGAAAGATTCCTGGGGACCTTTGAAGGCCTTGGCGGTTGCTAGTGTTATAAATGGCATTGGGGATGTTGTTTTGTGTACATTCTTAGGCTATGGTATAGCAGGAGCAGCATGGGCAACAATGGCATCACAAGTATGCTGAAATAACGTCTCAAATATTTTCTTACTAGTCCATTATATTCATCGAGTCTCCATTTACATCTTTTGGCTTAGCATAACAGTTGCAGATTGTCTTTAAAACTTCGTCTGCAATTTACCAGCATGTCTTAGGTTGTTGCAGCTTATATGATGATGGAGTCTCTAAATAAAAAAGGATATAATGCATATTCAATATCTATTCCATCACCTGGCGAGCTTCTGACTATATTTGGGATTGCTGCTCCAGTATTTATAACTGTAGTATCAAAGGTTTGCTACTTCTTACTTGAAATGTTATATCTTATCATTTGTGATCTTTACTTGCATCTGAAAGAATTGAGTGTTTTAGATGGCTTTCTACTCTCTCATGATATATTATGCTACATCTATGGGAACACACATTGTGGCTGCTCACCAGGTCTGTTTTACTTGCACATGTAATTAGTTACTTCCTTATGATCCCTTCAAATGGATGTTCATTTACTGATGGCTAACTTCACCCCAATAGGTAATGATTCAAATGTACACTATGTTTACTGTGTGGGGTGAACCTCTCTCTCAAACTGCACAATCATTTATGCCCGAGTTGATGTATGGAGTTAACAGAAATTTGTCAAAGGTTAGTGATCCTCATCTCTATTATGCATACCCATTTTATCACTCATTTTGTTGCCCCTGGGCACGATTATCCCAGAGAACTTATATGGTATATAAGGGATGTGATACAGAATGAAGTAGTATTTCATTTCAGCTTATATCTTTTCCTGTTCAAATCTTTATTGGTTTTGGAAGTGTTGATGAGCGGAAGATAATTTTTGCTTAAAAGGTTTATTCTCATGTGGGTTCTTATTTGGTAAATGTCTGATAGTTCTGTGATATCTAACAGGCTCGAACCTTGCTGAAGTCACTTATGATTATTGGGACCATTCTTGGATTGGTATTAGGAACTGTTGGAGTATTACTTACAGGATTGTTCCCTAAAATGTTTACACCTGATCAGAATGTTATAGGGGAGGTAGGTCTAGCTTATTGATGTATATATTGTATTATTGTTATAGCAGAGGCTCTCCTATGATGTTTCGTTATCTTCCCATGCAGATGCACAAAGTGATAATTCCGTACTTCATTGCCTTAGCTGTAACACCCTGCACTCTTGCCCTAGAAGGAACATTGTTGGTATGTTTTAACATGTATACATTACTTTCTTTTTCAGAAGAATATAATTCTTACTAGTCCAGCATTATCTTAGCTGCCACCTAGTAGTAAATCTTACATGATCAACCTGTATATTTTCACTCCAAGGATAGGCCTTGTAAAGAGAGATCATTTCACTTTTTTCTACTACCATATTTGAAGATGTCTGTGAACTTCATTATAACTTTGTCCATGCTCTCACTTGCATTAATTGTATGCAATCAACTTTCTATCTTTCTTTCTCGTGCAGGCTGGAAGGGATCTCAAATTCTCTAGCTTATCATTGAGTGGATGCTTTACCTTGGGCGCCCTACTACTCACGGTAAAGATCTATTTCTCATGCATAGTGTGAGTAAACTTATTTTTTCTCTCAATCTCATTTACATGAAGTTCAATTGTGTTTCACCCTCTCCCAGTTTGTAAGCACTAGACAATATGGTCTTCTAGGCTGCTGGTGTGCGCTAGTAGGATTCCAATGGGTAGCTCTACAACTTCCCAGATCTTGTAAATACTTAATTTCTATCTGAAAACCCATCTGAGTGTAAAAGTCCCATTTTTCAGGCTCGGTTTTCCCTTTCTCTCACCCGCCTTCTTTCTCCCACTGGCGTGCTCTTCTCGGAAGACTTGAGCCAGTACAATTTGAGGAAGCTTGGAGCTGCTTAATGCCCGAGATCATTTTCATGATGGCTAGCCAAGTTCCATGCCTTGGGCCTGTTGTGCAACTGGGTGCTGAAATATCTTAACCTTTGCTCTTTATGGTTTCTTCCAACTTGTACCAGGCTGCCATATGTATAGAAGACTCATGGTTCTGTTGTAAGATTAAGAGCATAAGCAGAGCGCAAGCTCAATCTATGCCATAGCTTCCACTCAAGAATTCATTAAGTTTGTATAATCAATAAATGTATAATTATTCTTGGGTGAAGCTATTTCCACATTTTATTTCATAAAAACCTTGCTTGCATGATCTAGTTTTTTTTAATATTGATAAAGTAATTTAGTTTAAACTGGTCTCTTTTGTTTGATGACAAATTAGCATGAATTTTGTGTTGTTTAATTTGATTGATTCATGTTATATAATCAGTATCCTATATATAGATATTCAGAATTTGGTTGTTGAAAGAAATAGATGGAAACTGAACATTATTCCTTGCCGCAGAAGTCTCGTCCCTAAATATTCTAAAACTCTCTTTCTTCCTCTGTCTCTTCCTCTTTTCTCGGTCTGTGATTTGAGTCAAAATCATTTTACCTTCACTCTGTTTCTGTTTCCTCCTTTCTCTTCAAAATTTCTGTTTCTGTTTCCTCCTTTCTCTTCACTCTGTTTCTGTTTCCCCAATTCCTAACTCGTCCTTTCTCTTCTTGTCAATTCCCGAGATCTCCTTTGCATAAAAATTGCTGATTCTGTCCCCGGAAAGTGTTCCATTCTGTTTGTATCTTCCTGCATTAGCTCCAGGCAGGAAGTTGTGGGGAAAATCCCAGAAATCATGGTAGAAAATGAAAGGAATGTTGGTTTTGTTGAGCCGTACGAAGAAAAAGATTCAGAGGTTATGGAAATTCTGGGTTCCAAGGCAGAGGAATTGTGGCACCAGAGCCTGTGGAATCAAATGAAGGACATTGTGGTGTTCACAGGACCTGCCGCCGGGTTGTGGATTTGCGGGCCATTGAGGATTCTGATCGATACAGCTGTTGTTGGTCAGAGAAGCTCCCTTGAGCTTGCAGCTTTAGGTACTTGTCATTTTATCGTACCTGTTTGGTTGCTCTGAAAATTGAATAAGGAAACAGAAAATTATTGAGGTTTTGATTTTAGCTTTTCTGTGTTGAGCTACAGGTCCCGGGACAGTTTTGTGTGAGAATGTGGGTCATGTGTTTGTGTTCCTCTCTGTTGCTACTTCAAATATGGTCGCCACTTCGCTCGCCAAGCTGGTTAGTTTCTTTGTGTTATTGGTGTGATCTTTATTGGTTGGTGTTTGCATTATGATTAACTTAGAATGCAAAAGCAAATGGTCGATATGATTCTGGGTCTTGCCTTAACTTCAACATCTTGGAGGATCATATCTTTCATGCAAACTTATAATGCCCTCTTCTATGTTTTGTGGTGTGTTCTGTGACTGATGCAACGTCTTCATGCAGGACAAAAATGAAGTGCAGCATCAGATATCGATCTTGCTTTTTGTTGGGCTAGCTTGTGGTTTCTTTACGCTTTTCCTTACAAAGTCCATTGGCTCACAGGCACTAATTGGTAATAGAGCTCGATGCTGATTGGGTTTCTTTATATACAAGTAGTGCACTTCTGTGACTGCTTGATTATTTACATACTATTGAGTCATGAGCAGTCCGCCAATTTGACTGACTGTTATCCAATTTTCCTTATTCCAGCTTTTGCAGGACCAAACAATGCACATCTTGTACCTGCAGCAAATACATATGTTCAGGTTCAGCCTCAATTTTATTGAATTTCCCCCTTTAGATAAAATGATGCTATCCGGTCTTGTATTTTTTAAGACGGTTCTTTTTTGACGTTAACTATTATGTCTATTTAGAAGGAAAAAGGACTTTTGATTATGGATGTTAAACATAGCTGTTTGCTAGCAAATCCTTTCCATGACAACTTAACTTATCCTTGCTTGATCATAATATTGGTGGTAGATACGCGCCATAGCATGGCCTGCAGTTCTTGTCGGATGTGTTGCTCAAAGTGCAAGGTGCAAATGTAGTTCTTTCCATTATCTGTTGAATATTTTGTCAATTATTGGTCAGGTTATGTTGGAAGCTCGCGTGCTCGTGCGCATAATAATGTACTTGAAATTTGAATTTTGCTTTCTGATTTCCTCTTCATTTTTGTAGTCTGGGTATGAAAGATTCTTGGGCCCCCTTGAAAGCTCTGGGAGCTGGAACTGCTATAAATGGCATCGGCGATGTAGTCCTGTGCATCTACTTAAGCTGCGGTATTGCTGGTGCTGCCTGGGCAACAATGGTGTCACAAGTAAGCTGAAAGAATGGTTTCCAGTTTTTTAACTTCTTTCCCGGTTTGATTTCCTTTCTCTACCAATGCTATCTTATTGTGTTGTCGTGTACTAACATGCGTTCTAGGTTGTTGCAGCTTATATGATGATTGAAGCTCTCAACAAGAAAGACTACAACGCGCTTGCCATCTCCATTCCATCGCTGAGTGATGTTTCGACGATTGTTGGGGTTGCTGGTCCATTATTTGTCGCGTTGATGTCAAAGGTTTGCTGCATTTGGTTTTCTATTCTGTAGCTAGTTATATTTTATGTGTTTGCGATTGTAATTTCGAACTAATCCGAGGCATTTGGATGTTTTCAGGTAGCTTTCTACGTCGTGATGATATATTTTGCTACATCTATGGGCACAACCACTGTGGCTGCTCATCAGGTTAGTTTCACTCAGTATTTAAAAAAAGGAAAATGGCAAAACATGCCCTATACTATGTGTAAGATGGTGTTGTATAGTTTGATAGTCCCAAAAATGTGTGTATTTGTATAAAAATTACGAAATTGCCCATGATATTAAGAATTATAATTTTTTGAAAAATAAATTTTAACTTAAAAGATAATTTAACTAAAAAATTAAATTGCAAATTTTTATTATACAAATTTTAGTTGAAAGATATTTTCAGAAAATATTTATTTTTATTTAAAAAATAATTCTTAATATTAAGGGTAATTTTGTCATTTACAAACATTCTGTAAAAAAATCAAATTTCACATCACTTTTTTGCCATTAACAAAATACACTGCATCATCTTGCATAAGTGTGATAGTATGTATAGGGCATGTTTTTGCCATTTTCCCTTTAAAAAGTACTAGGCGCAAATCAGGCGGATAGAAAATTAATTCGAAATTAACATGATTAATTGAACTAATCGAGAATTAATAGGAGACTAGTCGAACTAGTCGAAGATTTTTGAACACTGGTTTCACTTCCAATAAACTCTTAAACACTTGACAGGTCATGATTCAAGTATTCACCCTATTCACGATATGGGGCGAGCCTCTCTCTCAGACTGCACAAACTTTTATGCCTGAGTTGATACATGGAGTCGATAGAAGTTTGAAAAAGGTGAGTGACTCTCATTTTCAGTTGATTAGGTAACAATTGGGATGATTTTATTTGTTTGCTCGTAAATTGAAATGTTGATAGCATTAAGCACAGGCTTGAATGCTGCTGAAGTCACTTATCACCATTGCGGCTGCACTTGGATTGGTATTGGGAGTGATCGGAATACTTGTCCCTTGGTTATTCCCAACTGTTTTTACACATGATCAACACGTTATAGAGGAGGTCAGTTATGCTATATTATCTTCTAAGTTTTAAATGTACCCACTTGGACCAGGATCAAGGGGCAGTGCCCCTTGTCTAGGGGTTTGGCCCCTGAGAAAGGTAGTATCGTTGACTGGTCAATAAATCAGGGTTCAGAGCTGACGGCCCGAACTGAGGTATGGGGGAAGCCCCTGGCCTAGTGTTCTAAAATACGCTAGGCAGCAGTCGGGTGGAAAGGACCTTTTAAGCACTAATCGGAGATTAATCAGAAAATAAATCGGATTGAATGATTAATATAGAGAATGAACCAGGGATTAATCGGATAAGTTGGGGACTTTTAGAACACTGCCCTGACCCATCGTATGTTTTGTTCGAACTTTGATGGATGATGTATGAGCCTAAGTTTGAGCTAGAGATGGCAAAATAACATGACAGTGACCCGACATCCCCAATCCAATCGGGACATAGCAGGAAGTCCCCTTCTCTGGTCGAAAACGGGGGACAAGGTGGGAATTTTTGAATGTACAAGCGGGAACGGGCCAAAAAACCCCGCCCGTTGCCATCCTTACATATTAGGTTTCTTGTTTCATAAATCTGATTACGGTTGATTGTAGTAGCATAAATACTACAATATGGATAGAGCAGGGAATCCTGATCCCTCTAAGAAATTCCGCTCATCTGCATGTAAACTTAGTCTACACATTGTCAACCAACCACATAATTTCTAACGTGCTCATGAGTGTTCAATTCTAATTGTTTGTTTGTTTTGGCACTCAAATATGTAGAGTCAACATTTTCAAGACATGTGCGTTGTGAACACAGATGCAGAGAGTGTTGGCTCCATACTTCATTGCAATAGTGGTGACGCCCTGTACTCACACCCTGGAGGGGACATTGGTGGTACGCGAAGCCTTAACCTTACATTTTATTAAATCTCGACTCACCTAAAAGCAAAAGCTTAAGTAGTAGAGTGTGTGAATGAATTATGATTGTGCACGCAGGGAGGGAGTGATGTTAGATTTCTGAGTATGTCAATGACAGGATGCTTCTCATTGTGCGGTCTTGTACTTCTGGTAGAGTATTGTATAGAGATCCCTATAATTTGGACAAGCTTTTTTTCTTGCTAGCTCTACATCTCTACTATTGTATTGATATCAATCATCAATTTTTTTATCAGCTTTTGAGCAACAGAGGATGGGGATTGCCAGGCTGCTGGTGGGCACTCGCTGGATTCCAATGGGTAAATTCTGAATCTTATGAAATATAAAGAAACACATAGAAAAATCGAGTTTGATTCGATTCCATATACGTAGCTTTACTTTTGAAACTGTTAGAATCATAGCTGGGTTAATTTGGGTTCGCGGTTATTTTATTTGTCATCTCCTTCCATAGTCTCATATATATGCATGCGTTACATGTATGATACATGTGTTAGGATTGTTCATTTTTGTCCGAAGATGTTGTTGACCTGGCCAACCGGATGATCCGAGGCTCGAATGCCCCGAGACCCGCTGTATGCGGGTGTAGAACCAGGCGAAAGTCGACTGCAAAATGGGCGGGTTGTGGATGAAAAAATTATCACCCGTGAGCGACCCGATGACCCGAAGTACCTGTGAAGCCCAGCACAAATATTATAACCCAAGCTGGCTTGCAAGCTTCTTCTTCGGGTTTCGGGTTTGACCTGAGTAACTCGGAGACCCGAGACCAATAACCTGATAAAGCCTGCACGTGTGGGCTATGGGATGTGGGATTCAAGATCCGACACGGGCAGGCCAAAAAAGTGTCGGACGGGCCTAGACCCAACCTGATGAACACCCCTATACGTGTAGGTAGGGGTGGGCATAGTTCTGGAACTGGATCGGCCAAAATTGGACTGGAACCAATCCTTTGGTTCTCTATTGTAAGGAAAAAGTCTGGTTCTGAACACGGTTCTCAAGTGTGGGTAGACGAGAGGTGTACATGTGGCGACTTGAACTAGGACGGTTCTTGTCGGTTAATCAACGATTTTAAATTAACTAAATCGAATATGAATGATTCTCTATAATTCAAAACCAAAATCGAATCATTAACCACAGTTACGATTTTTCATTCTATGTCCAGTTTGGTTCCATGTTCAAGACCTAAAATGTCCACCCCTACGTGTAAGACCCTAATAGGGATGAGAACATGACAGTTTTCTTTGTTCCAATCACATCCTAATCATTGGCCTTGACTACTACTATTTCTTAGTTTTCCTCGCCCTTGCCTCGATGGGGTACGGGGAATTCTTGACCCCGTCTCTTAAAATGAATTCTTAAATATTATATTATTAAAATCATATATATATAATTATTATTTTTAACAAATATGTACCCTACAATATTTTTAAAATTAAATATTAATGTTTTTAATATATTGTGTGTGGGGCATTGTTCCCAATGGAATGTGATTCTATGCTTACCCCAATTTCCAAAATTACGGATTTTTTAACATATTAAAATATTGGGTTCACGTTGAATTTGAAATATTTTGTCATTAATACCTGATAGAACTTAATTCTACACCCTATATTCGTACAAATAGGGAGAGTGATCAAATAAAAACGACTCTTTATAATGCAAACTAAAAACTCTTTATTTGTTACATCAATCAACAATTGAGATTAAATTTTGAACAAACTTTCCAACAAATAGCAAAATTCCAAAAAGAAAAAGTGAACTATTTTTCAAAATTTACCTATAAACTCATGCAAGTATGTATGATATATATTAGTATTGTACCTACATACCGTTGATTTACATTATTTCTCTTGCCAGGCTCGATTTTGTGTTTCTCTGAGGCGCCTTCTATCTCCCAATGGCGTGCTCTTCTCTCAGTCTCAAGCCTTGTCCGTATATGAACCGGTGAAGACGGAAGCTACTTAAATAATTTATACTTCATTTATAAAATTTACGTACGTTAATATCAAGATTTCTTAAATGACATGCACTGTTTTTTTATCAGTAATTAGGCGTATCGAAATTCCAATTAAGATCTGGGTCGCTTGCTTTTTGTATATAAATAATTTGTGTAATCTAGAAAGAGAGAGGAGAGGTGAAAGTGATTGGGAAAAGGTGGAACCCATGTGACAAGCACGTGAGGTGGTCATGTATAAATGAGAGACAACTAGGTATTAGTTGAACCGATCAGACCAGCATGATTCTAAATCAAAACTATTGAGGGCATTATGGTCTTTCTAGTTTATGTTAAATTTAACCCCGCTGGAGCTAAGTGTAAAAAACAATAGTCGGGTGATTGCAAAATCGGGTTTTATAATTGGGGGAGACTTTATATTTGTGTGAGAATGGCGTATAGTTAAGTGTACCAGAGTGTAATTAACCCTAGGGAAAATGTCACTTACCTCCCTCGTAGTATACGCGATTTTCACTTACCTCCCTCATTTCACTAATGCGTTCTGACAGGTCCTCAAAGCCAAACGGTGTTAGTTTTTGGTCAAAATGACAAAAATGCCCATGTATTAAAAAAACATTTTCAAAATATTTTCTTAAAACATATTTTTTTATAAAATAATAATAATAACTGATTTTAGTATTAAAAATATAATTTTTTAAAATAAATAAATAAAACATAAAAAACGATGTTTAAAAACCGTTTTTTATTTTTAATATTTTTTCTTTAAAAAATAATATTATAATCAGTTTTTATTATCTATTTTATAAAAAAAATATGTTTTAAGAAAATGTTTTTTTAAAATTTTTTTAATACAGGAGCATTTTCGTCATTTTGACCAAAAACTAACATCGTTTGGCTTCTGTGAGAAATTGATAATCTTCAGGAACCTGTCAGAACGCATTAATGAAACGATGGAAATAAGTGCAAATCGCGTATAAGTGACATTTTCGATTGACCCTATAACAATTCATGTAATTTAGAAAGGGAGAGGTGTTGGGAAAAGGTGGAACCCACGTGGGAGGCACGTGAGGCAGTGATGCGTAAATGAGAGACAAGACAGGTATGTATTATTTGGTAATGATAGTTTTGCTAGTATTGATAGGACCACAAAGAAACAAAGCAGGAGAATAAAAGTTGCATGTGCTTCCTCTCCTATCATCACAAACAAAAACACTATACAACAGATAGATAGAGATGGAAGATGGTGGTGGTGGGTGGATCTATATGCTCTATCTAGTCTTTGCTTCTTCTCTAATATTGCACACATTTGCATGCAATGTCATTGTCTTGTTTGTTAAGCTATTGTTTGGAGAAGCAGTAAAAGTGTGTTGTATATTATAGCATTAATAATTAGGATTTAGGATAATTATACTTTATTATTCTTAAGTTTGGTCGTTTTCAAGTTCACTGCTCCAGTTTAAAAGTTTTTTTATAAATATTTTGATCATTTTTTTGTTACACTTAAAAGGTAATTTTTGTTAGATCTAACATAATTGATATGTACAGAATTCAAATTACCTTCACAGTATAATTTCTAAATCATTTGATGAATTGAAATAGGCAGTTTGAACTCGTTTGAATATTATATTGAAGTTATGGTTCAAGGGCACAAGCCCTCCCTCTTCAACCTCTCTCTCTTCTTTAACCACTCTCCACCCTCGCGAACTGCTATAACCTAAAGTTGTTCTACCTCGCCGAAAATGACTTCTCCAGCGAGATTTCACTCACTCTCTCTCTCCTCCAAAACGCAATTTTTAAATACAATTTATTCTCCGTCCTTACAAAATTTGTGAATAAGATTATATCCAAACCTCCTTCCTTCTTCGTCTCTACAGAGCTCCGAGAGAGCAAGTGATTCAATATATGCCCATAATTTTTTTGGATAGTTTTCAGATTATACAACATAGCTCATCTTTCTAACGATGCAATTCAACTTTGGTGAAATTGAATGTTGACGCCGCCGTCGAACGTTGAGCTCAGGCGAGGATATGGGTCATTAGTTTTACAACACTGGTCTATAATCAGGGAGAGAGGGTGTTACAAAGAAGAGGAAGGGAGGTTGAATAAGAGGGGGGTAAAACAGTCAATTCA
This sequence comes from Geranium brycei, assembly GCA_036897365.1. Taxonomy (NCBI): domain Eukaryota; kingdom Viridiplantae; phylum Streptophyta; class Magnoliopsida; order Geraniales; family Geraniaceae; genus Geranium; species Geranium brycei. Next base: position 17,766 of record JAYMTP010002216.1, read on the forward strand.
CCATTTATTTTTAATTTTATTGTTTTTTATTATTTGAAAAGACTAATATACCCTTAAACTATAAGTTTAATTTATTATTTAATGAAGTGTAAAACTGTTCTCTCATATTTATCATATAATTGTATCTCATTTTAAAATTATACATTGAGGTAGTTTTGAAATGATTGACCACTTTTGTTTTTTTCAATAATGGCACTTAATGTCTTTGAAATTAAAAATATTAAAATTTAAAATAAAATATATATCATTTTCAATTGTTCCATTGATAAGTTCGCTCTCCAATTCTATACACCGACGAGACGATGGAATTAAACTAGCAACTTACCTACCCTCTCCCATAATCTCCTGGAGCATGGGTTTGGTGACTGATCGACAGTTGCCACCATGGTGTTCGTCGTGTTTGAAGAATGAGCTTTTTTACATATCAATTATGTTAGATTTAACAAAAGTTATCTTTAAGTTAAAAAATGTATTTATAAAAAAACACATAAAGTTGGATAATGAATATAGAAACGACCAAACTTAAATATAGTGATCAATAATTATCCCTTCAAAATTTTAAAACGTGTCATATTAAATATGTATTGTAAAAAAATATAAATTTTGATAACGTATTTAAATACAATCAAACTCAAATATCTAAACTTGTATGTCTACTTGCAAATTAGCACACTTCCATTGCTTTCGATCTTTAAGGTGATTCATCTCCATCATTATGGTGGGATTGGAGCACCTTGCGTTTAGTGATAAATTTACTCAAGATTTTAAAATGATAATGAAATGGGTCTTTTATTATATAATGTATCTATTTATTAAAGTGGTAACAATTAATTAGTTTAATCATCAAAAATCTACGATAATTACCTTCTAATAACATTTGTACTTGATATTTTGATTGTGTTAAGTAATTAATCATTGAATCGTGGAGTGCGATTATATACATGCAATAAATTTAAATTCTAACTACCTAGATCAATTCTCATTTGTTGATGGTTTCACTAAAGAAGTTTTGATATTTAATAATGTTAAATTCCTCATAATTGCTTAATCAATGAAAATCATGATATGCGACAATTATCTTCTTCCATTTAAATAAACATTAATATCTCCACCTACTTTTGTTGGTACAGGTGAAATAAATTAATTACAAAATAACAGTGTTCTATTTTTGTTTATTTAATCAAGATTTTAGATATATAAAGAAATGGATTACGATAGCTCACCCAATTGGAGCTCCTCTACTTAAAAAAGTAGAAAATTGAAGTTCAATTAATAGGATTAATTAACTTTTAATCATAAATATTAACTCGTTATATAAATCTCAAATTTAAAAGTTAAATTGAATCGTGGATATTTATTGTAAGGACAAATCAAATATACGGGTACAAATACAAACCGTATGAATTGGTAGAATTTGAGTATGCACTGGTAGAAGTGGATGGACCTAGTAGTTAGTGAGTGTGAACTGGTAGAAACAGACGGATCTGGTAGAACCACGAAAAATATCGTGGTAGAACTTCGTTGCCACGTGTCGTGCGCTAGAACAAATCTCGTCAAATCTTGAGCGATCCAACGACGTGTAGAATTTCGAACATTCTACTGTGTTTGTATTGGATTTGCAATGCATCCCTATTTATCGTATATGACATTTTATTGTCTTTTCCTAGGGGTGTTCATAAATATCCGAACTGAGCCAAAAAATAACTGAGTTAAAAAGAAATGATTCAGTTTGTTTTAAAACTGAATTCATTAGTTGGTTTCGATTTTTAAAATGAGGACCGATAGAAAATCAAATCGAACCGAATTGAAAACCAATCAATTTGAACACGTGACTTATTTTAAGTAATCGATCAGGTCTACAAATATTGAGCCAACAAAAAAATTAAGTCAATTAATAAATTAAAATTGGTCCAAAATGTGATAATTTCGTGAAAATCGATTTAAAGTAAATCCAATAAAAAACCGATTAGTCAAAACAGTATAAAATGTGAGAATTTCATGAGACTCGGTTTACAACAAACCAAACTGAACTGAACACCGACATATGCAAAACCAAACCAAATCAAATTCCGTAGATTCATTTTCGATTTTTATCTTCTCAAAACCGAGTTGATTAGTTCGATTCAAAATCAAATCAAACCGACTCAAAACCGAACTGTAAACAACCCTATGTCTTTTCGTGTAATGTTAAATACAAAGTTATACACTTAATAACTTTTTATTTGTACAATTCCATTTTTATATTTTACGTTATTGAAAAGTTACTTGTTGTACGACAAATCAATTTCAACTTTCAAGTTGGTCATCTTCTTGGGAGGCAGGACCATTTTCCAAAAATAACCTAATTGATATTTATTAATTGTCGCGCAAAACTAAATTTGGGAAGATAAAACTTGTACGATCACGTGCGCTCGGGTCCACATTTGTAATGTGCACCCGACTCATCGTCTCCGTTCACTCAATTCTCGCCTCGGGACCGACCGCGAGTTAAGTTCATTGGTTTTTTCGGTGACGTGTCGCCATCCCATCCACCACAATCTCGCACCTCATTCGCACGCCTTTGGAGGGGTAGTTTCGTAACCGGCATCACATTGGACAGCCGAAGCAACATATAGTGGGATAGAATATGCACTGTGATCCTAACTACTGTTAGTTGAAACGTACATGACTAGTTTATGAGTCACATAATTACAAGAGCGACGAGGAAATAAATAAAAACATGTGTCCTATAAGTATACAATACGCAACACATATCGCTAATGATACCTCCAAAGATGTTCAACCTAACCCGTCTAGCATCATGTAGAGCCATGACCTCCACCTCATAC
>JAYMTP010002217.1:0-20590 GCA_036897365.1 Geranium brycei
TCTCACATGGGCACCCCTACTGTATACCATAGACATAGAGACATTACTTGGTGCTCACGCGCGTACATAAAAAGTCAGGTGTGGTGGCGACAACAGTAGACCGATTTGTTTCCATATATAATAAAGATAAAAGAGGAAATAGAAAAACAAAAAACCTACCACATTCTTCAGATTTCTTGGAATTTTAATCAATTCACAGACGAAGAAGACGAAGAAGCTGTAGATCTTGTGATTCGCTTTCGATCGGCGAAGCTTCTTAGGTTTTCGGTTCAATCGCAGACAGAGAGAGGGACATAGAGATGGACGATAGCTGTGCGGTCTGCGCCGAGCCTCTCGAATGGGTCGCGTACGGAGCTTGTGGCCATCGCGACGTTTGCTCCACTTGCGTCGCTCGCCTCCGATTCATCTGCTCCGATCGCCGCTGCTGCATCTGCAAATCCGAGTCCTCCGTCGTCTTCGTCACCAAGGTTTTGTTCTGTCAGATTAGAGGCTGTGTTCTCGATTTGTTTTCTGTGGTTTTGTTGGAAGGGATGTGTGTGTGTTTTAGAGCTGAATTGATTTTTTGTTTTGTTCTTGTTAGTGCAGAAATAGGATTATTTAGCTGATTTAGTGTGTTCCTGTGTGCCCACTATCAAATTTTGCTTCAAATTGTTGTTAGGGTTCTTAATTGGGTGTTTCCTTACAGTGGCTGCATTGGGTTCTCTCTATATCCAAGAAAAAATCACAGCTTTATGTTTAATTTCCATGCTACACAATTGGGGCTCTTGGTTTTAAGTTTGCCAACAATGGCTTGCTTGTAGCTGAACTTAAGTTCTTTGATGTGCCCTGATTGAAATTTATCCACCTTTTCTTGTTTGTGTAATGGTTCATAGTGTTCCCTTTGTAGGGTGTGCAATTTTCCTTTCATAAGTTCACCTTTATGTTTAATTTCCATGATATACAATTTGGGCTTTTAGTTTTAAGTTTGCCAACAATGACTTGCTTGCTGCTGAACTAAAGTTATTTGATGTGTCCTGATTGAAATTCATCCACCTTTTCTTGCTCGTGTATTGGTTGGTTGATCCTATTCCCTTTATAGGGTATGTTATTTTCCTTTCATAAGTGCACCTTTACTAAACAATTGTGTTTTATATTGACCAAGTGTCCTTTTTTTCAGATTAATGGGTTTTATTTGTATTTTGTAAGTTCATTGAACATTGTTGTCTGTTTGCTGTTGATGTAGGCTTTGGGGGATTATACAAGGATGATTAATGACTTTTCAGTCTTACCGTCTGAGGTCAAAGAGGGAAAAGTTGGACCCTATTGGTACCATGATGATACACAGGCGTTTTTTGATGACGCGGATCACTACAAGATGATCAAGGCAATGTGCAGGCTTACATGCAGTGAATGTGATAAGATGGAGGAGGAGGAGCCAAATGATGGGCCGAAGCGTAGAGTTAAGTTCAAGAATATTGAGCAGTTGAAAGGTCATCTGTTCCACCGGCACAAGTTGGTTATGTGCAGTTTGTGTTTGGAAGGACGGAAGGTGAGACATTATGTTCCATCCCATATTATATTACTTCAGACGCTGTGTGAATCTATTTGTAGAGGATGTTCACCGTTTCCTTTATGTAGTTATCACGGTAATCTTATTATGCTTATTTTTTGTGTTACAGATATTCATCTGTGAACAAAAGCTGTATACTAGAGCCCAGCTAAAGCAGCATATTCACACGGGTGATAGCGAGGTAGATGGGAGCGAGAGCGAAAGAGGTGGCTTCATGGGGCATCCTTCGTGTGAGTTCTGTAGAACTCCATTCTACGGGGAAAATGAATTGTACACCCACATGAATTCAGCGCATTATACTTGTCACATATGCCAAAGGTAAAAGAAAAATGCTTTTTAGCTAAATGTGTTTCCACTGCAGCAGTGATGCTTTAACAGTTTATTACATGCTCATTGCAGGCGGCATCCAGGACAGTACGAGTACTTCAAGGATTATAATGACCTAGAGGCAAGATTAAGCTTGTTTTCTGTGTTTTTATTTATTTTGATCTTTAACTTGATTACGTTACGTCTGATGTTATTATCTGTATTTGGTCCAAATCATCTGTATAAACTAACAGCTTTCACTGTTTCAGATGCATTTCCGCCGAGATCATGTTCTATGTGAGGACGAGGCATGCCTTGCCAAAAAGTTTGTTGTCTTCCAATCAGAAGCAGAAATAAAGGTGAACACTTCTTAATGCACATATTTAATGTAAATAGGGGAAGCCATATGAATTGTAGATGGTGCAAGATGTAGCTTGCATGTGTGTTAATACCTTTGCTCTAGGGGAAGCCATATTGGTTTTATTTCATTTTCTTCTTGTAACTTGAGCGCCACAATATACTGACTTCTTTTGTTGTTCATTTCAGAGGCATAATACTATTGAACATGGTGGGCGTATGTCTCGTTCCAAGCGTAATGCTGCTCTACAGGCATGTCTAATCTACTCTTCATTTTAAAGATTATTTCCATGCTCTTAGCCAAGCTTCACTTATTTCTTCTCTAATTTTTTTATTCATAAACTTGTTATTTTGGTGTATCATTTCGTATCTAAGTTAGTTTTTATCGCTAATCCTCTTCCTATTAGTTATTATTTCCTTACATTCATTTTAATTTTACATGACACCACGACAGATACCAACTAGCTTCAGCTTTAGGAGTAATAATAATTCACAAGATCGTCGCCGTGGAAGGGCCCGGACAGGTCGCCCCGAGCCTTCTGATTACCAACTTTCCATGGCCATTGAAGCAAGTTTGGAGACGAGTAATGCAGATGATCCATCGCCACCACCATCATCATCCAGAGCACAAAGAGCCTCTGATTTTCGAGATACAGATGATATTGATCCGATTGTTCAGCCGTTTGAAGAATTGACCACAGATTCTGAAGCTGCTGCTAGATATCTTCAAGCCCTGGGCCCGAGCTCTAGGAACACACCGTTGCAAGAATCCTCCTTTCCTCCCCTTCCTGGAGCATCCAGCAGTAGTCAGCATAAACATGAACCTGAATCCTCGGGACCCTATTCTAGGAACGCTTCTCTGCAAGGATCTTCCTTTCCTCCCCTTTCCACAGCATCCAGCAGCAGCAGTCAACCCAAGCCTAAACAAGAACCTGAAGGTACTTCGGCTACTATGGCAGCTAAACTGCATCGCAAAAACAAAAACAAAACTCTACCCAACACAGCACCGGCCTGGCAAGTAAATAATCACGGCCCCGCTCTTCCAGTAAGTAATCCGATTCAGGTTAGGCCTACAGCAAAGGTGACACCTGTAGCATCATCTAGTTCCGGTGGTGGGTCAGCAACAACTGGGCGTGCAAGTTATACTCAGGCACGCCCTGAGGCAGCGAATGGAGTTAATTCAGTTGGTGCGTTGAGGAGCTCGGCCAACTCTACCAGGATCAGCCACTCTGTGTCATCCCCAAACCTTGCCGGGAATGGATCAAAGGAACCTTCTTCTGATTTCCCTCCGGTTTCTGCTGCTCGTAGCCAGAAATTACCTATTGTGGAAGATGTTCAAACTGCAAACAAGTCATTGGTGGAAAGGATACGTTTGGCTCTTGGATTCGACGAGGAAATATATTCTACTTTTAAAGACGTATCTGGGCATTATCGACAGGGTTTGATCGATTCAGAAACCTATCTGGACTTTGTAAGGAGCTTTGGCTTGTCAGATCTTGTTGTTGACTTGGCTAGACTTTGTCCTGATCCAGCAAAGCAGAAAGAGCTCGTTGATACCTACAACTCAAGCTTGAAGATGACCGCTCTGCAAGAGGAGGATTCTCGCGGTCCTGGCAGTTTCCACCTAAAGAATGGAAATGTTAATGTTAATGGTAATACTAATGGTAATGCGAAAGGCAAAGGAAAGCAAACAAAAACCGAAAAACAGATTCATTCGAAAGATGCATTGGCTGATAACATTATGAGCACAGTGAGGAAATTGCAATCCAACTATAAGCCTTCACAAGAGGAGGTAGAGGAGGAGGTGTTATCGAAGGATGGTTATCGTGCTGCTGCCAAAGGGAAATCAATTCCAGTAGTAGCCAATGGGCATAAATCAGAATCAGGTTCATCAAGTGAACCTTTTCCCAAGCTGAAGAGCCAAAAAGCTCCTCCTCCAACTACAAGCAGCATATCTAACGCAGCTGGATCCGACCAAAGTTCAGGAGATGGGGGTGGAAGGAGCAAACACCGAAAGAAAACCTCAAAGTTCCTTAGAGTCCGCCTGGGCGATGGTTCCTTGGGAACCCTTCTCGACCTTAAGAACTCTGACTCCGATCCTGAACCCGATCCATTGGTTGGCAACTCAAACGGTAACAACCCTCCCGGTGGATTGCCCACTCGAGGTGTCTGGCGGAAGGGGGGAGGTCAGAAACTCTTTTCCAACACTGGCGGGAGTAGATCTTAAACGGATGGCGGATTTTGGAAATAAATTTTGCAGGAATTGCTGGTATATTTTTGGATCTGACAGTTCCTGGGCACTGAAGTTTCAACCTCATGGTTGCTGTTAAGCTTTTTCATCATAATTTTGTACTTGATCTGGTTATTGATGGAGATTTGGTGCAGCAAAGTGATTTTCTGTTGGCAAGAACAAAGATGTCAAGTGTTCATATTTTTGACATGTTGAACAAAGTTCATATATTTATGTTTTGAGAGAACAGGCCTGTTTTGTTTTGTTGGATTAACCAGTGGGCTGGTCTGTGTTTGTAAGACAACTACATCTTGACCTTAATATCTTTCATCTATCTTTATTCTGTGGTTTTAATACAGTTTCATTTCATGGAAGTTTGCAGCAATATTGCAGTATTTAAAAGTGATTTATATACTTCCAATTACAATTTGATCTAAGAGTGATTTACTTTCATTTGCACCAAGACCAATCCAATGTCAACTCATCAAAGATAAGTTGATTTTCATTTGCACCAACATAGTAATGATTTTATATAATTATCATCAATCTAAAGCTTTATTGATGATTGTTGTTATCCATAATACAATGAAGACATCCCTTTACATACAAAATACACATTACAAATAGGAAAATATCTACTAATCCAAAATATGAACCCTAAATAGGAAAATCCAAAATATGAACCCTAAATAGGAAACCTTGATAACCCTGAAACCTTAGTAACCCTGATTGACAATTATTTAGTTATTTACATCAAAATGTTTGACGGAAACTCGATATCTTAATCTGATCAAGTAAAATTATTAGTGTGGAAATATTTTAAGAATTGGGAGATTCAATTTATTTGATTAAACTTTCATCTACAAAAGTAGAGGATCGACACGAGAGCGAAAAAAACAAAATGCGTTTTATATGTACTGTCACCCTTAAAACTCTGATAAGAGTCGGATGAACACCCCTCGAGAATTAATCAAATTATTTAAAATAATTAAAATTTAATCAGAACTAATAAAAAATTGATTCAGAACAAGGGGTGTTCACAATAACCAAACGAACAGAGGAGTATCAAATTGGTTCGGTTCAAAATAAAACTGAACCGAAAGTCTATTGGTTCAATTTATAAAATGAGAACTGACAAAAAAACTGAACCGAATCATAAATTAATTAATTTGGACACGTGACTCATTTTAAATAATATATCTTCTTATTAGTTTTGCCAAAATTATGGGCAAAAAAACAAGTCAAAATCGACCCAAAATGTGAGAATTTCATGAAAACTGGGTGAAAAAAATTCAACCGAAAATTTACAAGTCAAATAATAAACCAAAACAGTTTAAAATGTGATAATTTCATGAATTTCAGTTCATAACAAACTGAACCTAACTAAAATCAATATGTTCAAAAACCGAACTGAATTCCATTACCATTGATTTGGTTTTGATTTTGATTTTCTTAAAATCGAATTGATTAGTTCGGTTTAAAACCAAACCAAACCGTGAACAACCAAATAGTTTGAGATTTTTGGATTACTGCCAATAATCCAAAGTTTCTTTTACCTTAAAACAGAGGGAAATAAATAAATTGGACTTTACAATTAAACCCAAGATACCACACTAATTTGGAATTTGTATAGCCATTATTTTGTTAAGTTTACAAACCGGGCCTTCAACTCTTAACACAATTATAATTCCGACCCAATAAACCCTTCTCTTCCAGTTCAGTGTCAATTCTCTGATCTCCAAACCTCTCTTCTCTGGTCAGTACTATACACAGACATGGCGGAGCTGGAGCAGACCGAGTGGCGTCTCCGCAGCGGAGAGTACCTCGGAGAGATCTCTGCACTATGCTTCATTGATCTACCTCCTCACATCTCTTCTCATCCCTATCTCCTCGCAGGTACTCTTTTTTTTGGTCCTAATCTGAACCCCAATTGCTCTCAGAACTTGCGATTCATCGATTTGATTGAAAAAGCTTTTTGTTTTGTTTTGTTTTGTTTCAAACAGGTTCAGGTTCTCAAATCTGCTTCTACAGTCTGGAGGCTGGTCAGGGGGGAATGACGACTTCGTTTCATGTTTTTAAAGGGATTAGAGTGCACGGCTTGTGCTGTAGGCTTCTGGGTTCTGAACCTGGTTCGTTTCATGGAAATGGGTCTTCTTCTACTAAGCTTGTTTACAGTGTTGTTGTGTTTGGTGAGAGGAGGATCAAGCTTTACAATCTGGCTATTGAGCTTTTCGTTGAGCCACAGCTGGAGCTGGTTTCAGTATACTTCATGGTGTCACAGTCATTGCCAAAGTTTAGTCATTGGGTCTTGGATGTTACTTTCATCAAGGTGATGGTTGAATCCCATTGTTCACATTTTCACTCATCTGAATTTACTTGCTTTGGTTGATTTGAACTTGAAGTGTTCTGTGCAATGATTCTTGTGTTTGCTGGATTGATGGTGGTAGGATTCTGCAACTTGTTCTGATGAGGATGATAGTTATGATTGTCTTGCCATTGGATGCGGGGACAACTCTGTCCATCTTTGGGATATCTCTAAGTCTGCCGTGGTTCTTGAAGTTCGCTCGCCAGGTTAGTTGGTTAGTTATATTTAGGGCGCCAAGTGTATGTTTGTAGTGTAACATAAGATGTAAATGCTTTCCTTCGTTTGATTTGCGTTGAGTATCAATATCAAGCCCCCGTAAATTCTTTAAAACTGTTCTATTAATTTCACCTTTCAATTGTAGACAAGTGCCTTCTCTATTCCATGCGATTGTGGGGTCACGATCTGGAATCCCTTCGTGTTGCATCCGGTACTATTTATAACGAGGTAGCTTATCTTTCTTTGTTATGAATTTTGCAGAAACCATTGCCACTTAAATGTTTAATACCGTTGGTGTTTTTTTATTATGCTGTTTAACTCACACTTTGTGGATGTAATATTTGGAGTTGGTGTAACGTACAGAGTGAAAGAAGCTTATATGCTATGTCATTGGTGTTATAATTTGAAATTAAACTTGTTACTTCTTAAATAGACATTTCATTTGTCCGTCATCCTTAGACTAAAAATTGATATTGACAGATCATTGTTTGGAAAGTGGTTTCCCAAAATGGTGCTCTGGATCCAACAAGTCCAAGTGAAGGGCACTTTGATTTGAGTAGTGTAGTCTCCAACAGCGTTCAGTATCAGTGCCAGCAGTATGTGGCTGTTCATATGTGTAAGCTTGTTGGTCATGAAGGTTCAATATTTCGGTTGGCGTGGTCCTCTGATGGTTGCAAATTGGTTTCTGTGTCTGATGATCGTAGGTGACTGAGTTTTCATAACTTTGATAGTTCTTATTCTATGCACTGCATTTCTGTGTAGTGGTTTTATGTTACCATTCCTTCTCCACTTGCTTTCCTACAGTGCACGTATCTGGGCAGTTCAAGATGAAAAGAGCAATTCTCATAACCCAGAGGAGAATGTCGACCCTGGCTTTCTAGGTCCTGTGCTATTTGGTCACAATGCTCGAATTTGGGACTGTTTCATTTCTGAATCTGTAAGCCTTACGAGATGAGATCTCCCTTCCACATTTATTCTTTTGTGTTATTTTATAATACTGCATTTGTTGCATATTTTGGGAAATCGGATTGAAAGTACACGATTCTGATCTAATTCATAATTTCTCATAAAATAGTTTTCTTTTTTGAGTAGATTCTCATCTACGTATGCAACATTACCTTAAAGGTCACAGGCTCGTGAGCTATTTATACATGTCACAAATTTTAACAACGAATACTCACTCTCCTAACTCTTCCTCTTGTTTATCATGAAGTCATTTTTCATTAGTTTCTTCATTATCATCGTCATCACTTTTTAGCACGAGTAATGGATAACAGAAGATGAAAAAAGACAGATTAAATGGGGGGGGGGGTTACTGTCTTCGGAGGGTGGTCCTAATAAGAACCGTTAAGAAATTCTCAGATATATCAACCTTGCTGTGACATATTTATTCATGCAACTGGGCATATGCATATTGGTATGGGGAAAGAGAGTGATTGAGTGTAATTTGCCGTTGCTGCTGAGTTCTACTTTTCTGTTGGGACTAAGTAGTCGGTATATATAATGTTTTTTTCTTTTTAAATAAACAAATGAAAAAAGCAATATTCATAACTTAAATAAATGACTTCATCCTGGAAATCCCTTTATTGGTGGACATATTTCTCATCAGTGCCTGAAAGTTGCGTCTATTTGTTTTTTTACAAGAGCATATATTGGTGATTCAGTTTTTACTGTGCATCAGTTGATTATTAGCACACCTAGTTTTTATCAGCTCCTATGGGACCATGAACTCTGTAGCTGTATACTACACAACAGTTTGTTGCTGGCCTGTAATTTCACGTTTCTTTCTTAGAACTTCCACTTTTCTCCCTAAGTAGAATGTGATTTCTTAACCTTGTGAATGTGATAAGTTGATACTGTCAATGACTATAATGGATATGAATCTGACATTGTCCCTGACTTTGTTTAGTTGATTGTCACTGCTGGTGAGGATTGTACATGCCGTGTGTGGAGAGTCGATGGCAAACAGTTGAAGCTGATCAAGGAGCATGTGTGAGTTACAAACATGGTCTCTTCGTTGTTGCAACTAAGCAAAACTATTTTTCAGTTTGTGGTCCATGAATTCAGAGTTATAAATTTACCAGCACTCTTTAGGTTTCCAGCATGTGTTTATGAATGAATGTTATCAAATTACCATTTTGCTATCCATGTGTTAATTATGTCTAAAGTTATCTAATAACTGGCATTTGCTTGACACCATTTAATTATAACCTACTATCAGCTACTTTCATTATTATGCAGAGGGAGGGGAATATGGCGATGTTTGTATGATCCAAGGTCTTCCCTTCTTGTTACTGCTGGGTTTGATTCTGCAATCAAAGTGCATGAGTTGCATGCTTCTTTGTCACGGGGCTTGGAGGGACATGTTGAAGTAAAAGAGTTCATGGATAAAGCAGAGATGCTTACTGCTCGCATCCCAAATTCATCAGAGCATTCTGGACTAATGGACAGGTACTTTCTTTCAGTTTAGAACTTGTTCTAAATTCTATAAAATTTTCAGTACCCCATATCTTCTAGACCTATGAAAGAGATGGGATACTGCCTTTTTAAATTAACATTATATTTCAAACTTAAGGGTCATGTAACATACCAGCTTAAAGTTTGGTGGAATATAATCAGGGTGGTCAAACCAGTACTTTTGTTGTGTACTCCAGAAGAAGGGGCAGACTGACAGAGGCCAAGCCAAAAACAGAATCTTAGATGAAATTAACAGTTTCATGTTCCGCTTATAAAATATGAGGAAACTGTTGGATGGCATAAGTCATACGATTATTTAATAGGTCAATCCGTATTTTATATCTTTTGTGCTACTATATTACTAGTGTTCCTTTATGGCCTGAGTTGTGTTTTTTCTTCCTCTTTTTTTTATTGTTTTATCCACTCTTGTTATTTTCATTCTTAGCTCTTTCTGATTTGATACAGCAAAAGTGAATACGTACGATGCTTGCAATTCAGTTGTGAAAACACCCTTTATGTCGCCACAAATCATGGTTATATATATGAAGCAAAATTATCAAATGCTGGAGAAGTAAGATGGACTGAACTCATACGAGTCAGCAAAGATGTTCCAGTTATCTGTATAGATTTGCTGTCTGAAGACCCATCTAACCCCTCCTGTTGTGTAGAGGATTGGGTTGCTGTTGGAGATGGTAAAGGAAATATGACTGTTATTAGAGTTGACAGTGATGTTCTTACAGCTAAAGTGGGCCTTTCCTTCACCTGGTCTGCTGAAGTGGAGAGGCAGCTTCTAGGAACCTATTGGTGCAAGTCATTGGGGCAAAGGTGACAGTTATGCTCCATTATCTAGATCGTTGTCTTAATTTTTTTATAATGCTTTCTATTCCCATATGTGCAAATTGTGTGCATGCAAAGTGAGCGTATGCATGCGCCTTATAAGTTAGGTACTTGGATAACATGAGTATTATCTTTGTTTGCTTGCTATTTACATGTGGAAATGCTAAAACATCTTTCAAACTATGGCGTTCGTTATGTAGGCATGTCTTCACTGCTGATCCTAGAGGAAACCTGAAGCTTTGGAGGTTATGCAATCCGTTACAATCTATGTGTCATGATTTGGATCAAAGTAACATGGTCTCTCTTATAGCGAAATTCACATCACCTTTTGGAATACGAATAATGTGTTTGGATGCTTCATTTGACGAAGAGGTATATAACTTGTTTGCTTGTCGGATAAGTTCACTTTATTTTCATTTTTTAAAGTGCTTGGATATATGTATGCATTGACACTATCCATCATAGTTTGGATTGGCTTCATTGTCTGCCTGCAGAGCTTTCTCTTCCCCAATTACATGAAGCTTTTGATTCTGTGAACAAGTGTATTAAATTATTAATACTATTTTTTTATATTTCTTTTGTTCTCACAGGTCATGGTATGCGGTGATTTACGTGGTAATCTGATTCTATTTCCTTTGTCCCAGAACCTACTTCTGAGTACATATGTTCCATTGGAAGAGAAGATATCTCCTATAAAATATTTTAAAGGAGCTCATGGGATATCAGCTGTGTCTAATATTTCAGTCGCAAGGTTAAGCTCCAAACAAATTGGAATACGCTCGGTATGGCCTGTATTCAAGCTCTTAAATATGCAAAGAACCAGAACACGAGAAACCTTGTTAAGGAACCAATATGAACATCAGTGTAATCCAAAATAAATAATTATGTACTATTTCTTTCATGAAGTGAGAGAAGTAATAGTGTCTTACCCCTTAATATGAATCATATTTTGTTTCTCAATTCTCGGTCATTTAACTGTGTTGCCTTGCATATCATCACAACTTCCATGGCCTTATTCCTTTTCTACTTTGTGTTTGGTCTAGACTGGAGGAGATGGATGCATCTGCTGTTTGGAATATGACAGAGAGCGGGAATATTTGGAGTTTATAGGGATGAAACAAGTTAAGGAACTTAGTTTGGTTCGATCTGTTTCTTCTGATAATAGTTCCGTTGACAATTTGACGAGTGCCAATTATGCAGTTGGTTTTGCATCGTCAGATTTTATAATATGGAACCTAAGGACTGAGGCAAAAGTAACCTCCCTCTCTCTCTCTGCATCCATTTTGAAGAATGCTGCAGAAATTTTCATTTGGTTCCTAACAATCCAATGTTGAAACAGGTTGTGCAAATTCCATGTGGTGGATGGCGTCGGCCTCATTCTTATTATCTTGGTGACATACCAGAGATGAGAAACTGCTTTGCTTATGTCAAGGTTTATCTCCTTCTCCAACACCAAATAAAACATGTTAAATTTTACTAAATGATAATTAATGTATTGCACACATCAGAGCTCCAAACTAGTGCATAAAAACCACACGTCGATTGGTTCTCCTCCTGCATATTAAATTATTTATCCCAGCCCAGCGGAGGTTCACCTACGCTATATAGGTCTGGATGCCATATAAAATTTGTTTGGAAGAGATATTCAGTGACTCAGAGGATAGCCTTCATCTGAATTTGACATGTTATAATCTTAAATCTTGAGCTGTAATCCTATGTTTATATGATGTACCATGCTTATTGATTTTCACAAAAAAGTTGCGATGATTTCAACACATACATAAGGTCTTTTCCCCATTCCTGAGCCTCGTCCTTTTGTTTTCTTGTTGATCATAGAGCTATTGTTCCCATATATTTTATTTTTCAAATTTCATTTCATTTTTCTTTTCTTTTGGAAATGCCTTTCCAGGATGAAATTATCTATATTCATAGGCACTGGGTGCCTGACAGCGAGAAGATGTTTCCCCGAAGTCTGCATATGCAATTCCATGGGAGAGAGATGCATACTTTGTGCTTTGTCTCTGCCGATTCGCAAGAAATAACAAATCCCAAGGCCAGCTTTTTACATACTCCTAGCTGGATTGTAACTGGTTGTGAAGATGGGACAGTGAGACTGACTAGGTATGGCAGTAACCAATTCTTGATTTCTAGAATCTCACTTAAGAATGTACTAGCTAATTTTTGTTTACTATAGGATACACCATTGTTTGCAATTGCACCGATTATAGTCTTGGTCGGGGTGATTGAAATTTTGCTTTTTCATAGTTAACTGATCTTGCGTATGGGCAATTCAGGCATGCCCCTGTTGTCAAGAAATGGATGGAATCAAAGTTGCTTGGTGAGCATGTTGGCGGGTCTGCTGTAAAATCAATATGCTCAGTGTCGAAGATGCACATCATCAATCCACGAGTAAACAAAATACCGTGTGGAAGTGACATACAGAGTATTACTCCAGATGATAGAAAGCATCCGTTTTTACTGATTTCGGTTGGTGCCAAGCGTGTCTTAACTTCCTGGCAACTAAGAAATAAGAGGCTAGATGAGAATGATTGTGAAGCGTCTTCAATGTCATTCCAGTGGCTTTCCACTGATACGCCTACCAAATCTCAAAGTACTCACAAAAAGTCAGAAAATGGGGAAAGATTAGTTGGTAAAGACGCAAGTGCTTCTAATGTCAGAACTAATGGAAAACCTAGACCGCACATTCCAGGAAAGGAAGAGATAGAATTAAAATTATGCAATGGAGATAATAAATATGAAGATGATTGGAGATACATGTCTGTCACTGCTTTTCTTGTCAAATGTGCCGGTTCTAGGTGATGGGAGATGAACACACTTTTTAGCTTATTCAGTTTTCTTCACTTTGAATTTAATCTAACATTTAATCTACTTCGTGTACCTTTCAGGTTAAATGTTTGCTTCGTTGTTGTTGCCTGCTCAGATGCATCGCTTGCTCTACGAGCCCTCATTTTGCCATATCGGTTATGGTATAATACAAAAAAACTGCCAACCAATTATTCTAGTTTGATTGTCCTTCTACTCCTTTTCTGACCATTTTCTTTGCCTACTTGCCGCCGCCCCTTTGTTTTACCCATTGCAGGTTTGACGTTGCTTTGTTAGTTCCGCTGTCATCACCGGTATTGGCATTGCAGCATGTTGTTATTCCCATGCATACACCTTCCAAAGGTTAGTCTGGTTTGCTCAAGATCTAAGTCATCATAGGAGTTATGAAAACGAGCTTGAAAATTCTTCTATGATTTCTCGTTCTCTATATAAAATGGTAGTTTTTAGGTAAATGTTTAAACTTGAGAGGCTCTGCCAGGGTAAGACGTGGGCAGTATGTGAATTACAATCTAACTGTTTAGAGTACTCCGGGGAGCATAAAGTTTCATAATCACTTGCATTTTAGCTGTCCTTTTTGGATATTATTTGTTAATAAACTCTTTTTCTTTTGGATAGTAACATAATAGCTTGCTTATGAACTTCCAGATGCTGTTGATGCCAGGAATGCTTATTTAGTAATCAGTGGAGCTACCGATGGAAGTATTGCCTTTTGGGATCTGACCGGAAGTGTTGAAGCTTTCATGGAGAGGGTGTCGACTCTACACGCAGAAAATTTCATCGATTGTCAGAAACGGCCGCGCACAGGAAGGGGAAGTCAGGGAGGTAGATGGTGGAGAGCATCAAGTGGTTCGGAGATGTCAACAAAATCAAACCACTCTGAAAGCAGTACATCAGCTTGTTCACAACCACTATGCACTGCTTCGGAAGAATCAAAAGTGAATACCGATGACACCTCGTTTGAGATATCTGAAATATCGCCCTTGCACGTCCTGAAGAATGTTCACCAATCAGGTGTCAACTGTCTGCATGTTTCCGATGCAAGAGATTGTCCAAATACCAACTCCGCTTTCCAGTATAATGTCATAAGCGGGGGCGACGATCAGGCTCTTCACTGTGTTAGATTTGAATTGTCACTGCTGTCAAAAAACTCGGAATCTGATCTTAACGAATCAGAAAGAGAAGTGTCAAATTCTCACTGCAATGAATTTGAAAGAAGAATCAGATTCTTGAATCGGGTCAGAGTTGCCTCAGCTCACAGCTCTGCTGTAAAAGGTAAAAATTCTGCATTTCAAGTTTCAACTGAAGCTTCCATAAACTTATTTTACTTTTACATTAATGGAGTGCCATCTCATAGTGAATAAACATATACTGATAAAGAACCGGGTTTTGATGACATGAAGGTGTTTGGGCAGACAAGGCATGGGTGTTTTCTACGGGCCTTGATCAGCGCGTGAGGTGCTGGCATCTCGAGGAGGATGGTAAGCTAAGGGAACATTCCCATTTGATCGTCACTGTGCCAGAACCCGAAGCATTGGACGCCAAAGCCTCTGGCACGTAAGTACCCTCCCGTATACAATCAAAATGTCCCTTGCTAAAAAAACCATAAACGTTATTCTTTGTTTCTCGTTCAGGAGCTGCTACCAGATTGCAGTAGCCGGAAGAGGTTTGCAGATGATAGAGTTTGATGTAAGGAAGAAACAGAAATAGATCAATTTTGATTCAGAAAATCATATATACTCTTGTGATCTTCAAGCTGGTTGCTGATAAAAGGTGCAGTAGTATACATGTTGATGTTGCTCATATTCACTTGGCTAATTCTTTGAGTTCACAGCCTAAGCAAAATACACTTATTGACAAATGAGAATTTTAGAAAAATTGTAGTATGAATGTTTTCAGTTTGTTACTGAATTGTTGAGAGTATGAATTTTGGTCCAAGGTGGTAAAAGGTGAAATATTTGTTACTAAATTGGCCAACTTGTAGTACTATACAGGAATAATTTCAAAAATTAGCAGTGTAGTATTTTATATTTGTAAATATTGTTTACGTACTATGTTTATTGCAAAAGTTTATCATTAATATCGTTTTTGCATCGTTAATGACACCGTTAAAAATGAATTGGAAAAGCGATAAGGGAATAGAGCGGCTCACTAAACTTGACTGAGCCGTTTCTATCAGGATCTAGTTGGGAATTCGACGTAGAAACCGCTCCACACGAATTGTTTTCTTGTTTATTTTCTGACTATCATTGAGAAGATGGTGCTATGGTAGTTTTTTTTTATAAAAGTTCCATGTAAGAAATTTTAAGTTATTTTATAAAATAAATTTATCATAAAAAAGTTAAATATATAAATTAAAAAAAAATTATTGTTCATTCAAAGATGATGCCCACGACGTTTCAAATTTCTCACTAATCCAAGCGGTGTCTTTGGGCATAACCTGTACGCATCCCTTATTTTGAGATGCGTAGAGGTTATGTCTGCAGTCCTTATTAAGGACCGCGTGCTCCAACAACCATGTGCGCAGCTCGTGTCTTAGGACTGTGAGGTGTTGGCTGCGCAACCCGACAGCGCGCTTTCGTCTCCCAGCTGCTCCCTAGTTTGCAGCCCTTATTGCAAAATTCTTGTAGTGAAAAATCTAGTTACACGCAGCGTTCTAAGGATCACCGATTAATTTCTGATCAGTTTAGTTCCCGACTAATTCTCAAATCCTCCCTACTTTACCAGCCCTTGGTATTGCATAGAACATTGTTACACGCAATGTTCATTTATTTAGTAAAATCGAATAGTACAATAATCAAGAAAATATCGGATCTTATTCGAAAAGCAAATGCAGTAGAAACCTTCATTGTTTATAGAGATTGACATGTGACAATGTTGTTTTTTTCCTGATCAGCCTCTGTCTCTGCTTTTGGTCTCTCCTCATCATGCAGGATAGTTACAGTTACCAATAGCTGCCAAAGCAACATCACAAGACACAAGAAAAAAAGTCAGGCACAGTCTAAGAGAAGAGAAGAGACTGAAGCCAGTAAAAAAGAGATAGAATTTTCATACATGGGTTGTTGGCAACAATGAGACCTGTGCCATTGAAGTGGCAGTCCCAAGCATTCTTCCCTGCGGCCTTGTAGAAGAGATTCATGGCGAAAGAAGCATGTGACATCACGTTTCGGGGATAGAAGCAGCCGCCACCCGCCTGAATCGACCTGCAGTTCACTCCCGCTTGCCCGCAGCTGTATTCGATGTTGTTCAGGAGAGTTTGGTAGCTTGAAGATGGCTTGGCTATGCACCATGTGCCTTCTCCTTCATTTCCTGCTGCCTGCATTGCGTTTCTGGATTGTTAGTTTGAGTTTTCAGATGAGTCAGATCTGATCAGAGCGGGGTTAGAGATGACAAAATACTCAAAACTC
The DNA here is from genome assembly GCA_036897365.1 of Geranium brycei. NCBI lineage: Eukaryota > Viridiplantae > Streptophyta > Magnoliopsida > Geraniales > Geraniaceae > Geranium > Geranium brycei. The sequence continues at coordinate 16,566 of JAYMTP010002217.1, forward strand.
GATGGGACCAGTACTATGTCAGGAATTTCACATGTGAGTTCATGTCCCACATTGAAAGAGTACGAGGTACAATGAACGTTTATATAGACATTAGACTCAAGACTAGTCTTTTTTGGATTAGAGGTCTCTATAATGTGTGTATGATCTTACTTGTTGTGTGCTCCCCCTTAGTAAAACCCGGTTCTCCTCAACGCAGGAACGACAAAGTACACGACATGCCCTAGAATTTCATATTGGAATGGGAATGAGATCACAAAACCCGCCCTGGACCCTTACATTGTGTATTTAGATTGCTAGTTTGAGATTTTAGATGAATCGGACGTTAATGTAACGAATCTGGATCTGCACCCTCATGGGAAAGGCCTAACCCTAAGGGGTCATGGCTGGGCTCTGACACCATCTAGTCATCTAATGTGTTAAAACTCGAGCAGCAGAGATGACAAAATATTCGAAACTTGACGCGCCCCAATATCTTCGATCTGATCAGATCAAGGATAGAGATGAAAAACTACTTGAAACATGATGATAGTTCAGCATCTCCGATCTGATCAAAGCAGGGTTAGAAATGACAAAATACTCAGAACTCGACGAGCCCCAGTATCCTCGATCCAATAGGACCAAGGCTAGAGAGGGCAAATTACTTGAAACCTGATGGGAGTACAACATCTCCGATCTGACCGGAGCGAGGCTAGAGTTGACAAAAATACCCGAAAAATGTGACGAGACTGATATCCCTCCTGATCAGAGCGGGGCTAGGGATGACAAAACACCCAAAACCCGACAGGCCCTAGTATCCCCAATCAGGGCAGGGCTCGAGATGACAAAACCCGCCATGTTGCTACCCCTTAAAAGAGACAAAATATTATGAACCTGACAGTGACCCGATATCCCCGATCAGGACGGGAACAAGATCACAAAACTTGCCCTGAACCCACCCTGGTTCAGTGAATGGATTCACATGACACTAAACATGGATCCTAGAGATGATGCATGCATATCAGAAGCCAATGTTGACATATCAAGAAAGACTCACCAGCTTAGCTTCTTCTGCAACTGTAATGGACTCTGCAATGGTAATGCACACGACAAAGAACATAAACTCAATGCAATGATTCAACATAGGCAATGAAAGAAGCAGGATCTATGAAAATGCACCTGCACATAGCCAGCTGAGGCCCAGAAGCAGAGAAAGGAGTGCCATAGCCACCTGAGCTCCACTTGCTGCCATTGATTTGCAGTTCCCAAAGAAAGCACTCAAAAGAGATGATGATGATGATGATGATGATGGTGATTGAAGTGGTGAGAGCACTTAAATTCTTATAGAAACTGAAGAGTGCACTGTGGTGGATTTATCAATGGTGAGGGGTGAGAATTGGGATGCATGTGAAAGGAGCAGAGTGTAGAGTAGCTCTCATCGAAACGACAATAATGCCTGTCGTATTGATTGAGAAACCCTATGGGCTGAGCGTCGGTGGAAGAGAGATCACATGTCATAACCTCACAGCTTTTATAACCCATGAAGCCCAATTCCACACATCACAAATGGTTTATTCTTCTTTTGTATGTTGTATGCTCACGCTACATTTAGGTAGCCGAACCGTACCTGAAAAATCGAGAATCTTGAATAATGATCAGGCTTTGATCATATATATTTTGTGAATTAATTACTCGTGGTTTGGGTATAGTTTTTTGGGTAAAGGACAATATGTCATATCTAACAATTTTCAAAAGACAGATAGCCACTCCATGTTTGAAAGTGGGCATCTAGCTACACCTAACGATTGAAAATTGACACTTAGCACCGACCATTGAACTGAAAAGACGAAAATACCCTTGGTCTTACTTCAAATTTTTAAAACACGCCACTCATATGTGTTTGGGTGTTTCTCCGACCTCGACCTCTCCAGCCTCGACCTCTCCCCCGCCGTCTCCCACCTCACCTCTGCCGCCAACTCTCTCTCCGGAAGTCGCCGGAGAGCTTATCGAAATTTTTTAACTATATCACTTCATAAATTATTAAGCCTTGAAATATTTTTTAATTGACAGTAGCATAAGGTTTATTAACAAGTGTAAGTTCATATGAGCAATAAAAGTCTTTTCTTGAAATTATGGAAATGCATAGGAATGTACAACACATTTTCGTAATCTCCAAACTTAGAGGACAAGAAAAGCTAAAACCACCCAAAAAAGTGTTTTAAGCAATTTGGGTTAGCTGTTCCAAAACCATGGGCTCAGCTCAGAGACAATAGCTGTTTGCTCTTACAGGGGGCGACTAATGTTTAACAATGGATCACGCACATTAAATGGTTTACTAGTTGCTGTCAGGTGATGAGTGTATTAGAATTTATAGCTGTTCCAATTCATGAAATAATGTACTCAGAGCTATTCTGTTTCGTGCTCAGATTCCGGCGAATGTGTCTTCGGCCATCTCCGACCATTATTCGACACCCAGTCTTCGAAGAGGGCTTCTACAGACCTCTTTGAGCTCGATTTTACAACGTTTTCTCGCTGTTCTTGGTTGCTCGGCTCAGCCCTGTTTTATGCGAAATTTTTCGATGAGTTATCCGGCGAGTTCCGGGGAGGGAGTTGGCGGTGGAGGTGAGGTGGGAGACGGTGGGGGAGAGGGTGCCGGAGAGGTCGAGGTCGGAGAAACACCCAAACACACATGAGTGACATGTTTTGAAAATTTGAAATAAGACCAAGGGTATTTTCGCCTTTTCAGTTAAAAAATTAACATATTCCATCCAAAATTTTAACGGTCGGTGTTAAGTGTTAATTTTCAATCATTAGGTGTAGCTAAATGTCTACTTTCAAACATGGGGTGACTATCTGTCTTTTGAGTATTGTTGGGTGTGATTTATTGTTCTTTACCCTAGTTTTTTATAAGTCAAAACCGGTAGTTAATTAAGAAAAACTAATTGAAATGGTCTATAATTATAGTCTACAGTTTAGGATTGCATGACATTTCGAATTAGATTGAAGTGAATAAATTGAATAATTAATCTGTAAATAAGGTTTATAATTGAGCCCACAATTCAGGTTCAAAATGAAACCCGTCACATTACAACCATCTCGAATCTGGTTCTCTAATATTAGGTACAGATAGAGATTTGACATAATTTTAAAAGAAATATAAGTACACTCAAGTTTAGCTACATTTTTTTTTGCTCATCCAATTTTCTCATAGTTAGTCATGATTTGAGACACTTCAAGAAACAAAAACGGAAACTTAAGTTAATTGTAAATGTCGATTTAAACTTAGGTGTACATACATATTTTAGAAATACAAAATTTTGGGCGTACCTAATTTTATTTTCTCTAGAAAATGAAAATAACATATGCCTCTTTTCAGGCGAGTCCACGATTCATTCAACAGCTACCTTGATAAACTAATTATCTGTAGTGATCTCACCATATAGATAACCATTGGACAATCAATTCAATGAAAGCAAAGAGCAGGCTAAAGCCATCAAGGTAGTTTCAAATATGAATTTTTTGCAAATATACTAACCCATCTAGGAAGTCAACTATAATGAACTTTTGCATAAAGAACCATAAGATTCCACCAAACAAAAAAACAAAAGGAAACTTTATTAATTAGTAAACAAAATACCAACCTTTGGTGGAGAGAGAGATAGGAAGATGCATCAGACACTCATTCCATCACCATGCATGCAATAAATTAAGGAAATTTTTTACATAACTCTTCTGCCGAATTTTACATAATCTCTCTTAACATTAAAATTAACTTGTGAATTCTCTTAAGTTTGAAAAAGTTTCACTTTACCTTTTCCGTTAACTTTAAAAAACTTCTGTCAACTCTTTTACAAAATAACGAAAATACCATTGTATTACAAAATTAAAATAAATAAATAAAAACGATTTTGAATTTTTTTTATAATGTTTTCGTCGTAAAAAATAAATAATACAATTTTGTTAGTAGTAAAAATAATTCTAAAAATTCTTTTTATAAAAAAATTAAAAAATGATTTTTAAACATCGTTTTTTATTTTAAAAAATAATAA
>JAYMTP010002218.1:0-20582 GCA_036897365.1 Geranium brycei
GGGAGGCGAGGACCGGCGGCGGGCTCCGGCGAGCCTTCAATCAGTGGCGAGGAGGCGAGGACAATCAGCGAATTTGGTTGAAGGTCGAAGACGAGGCCGGCGAAGCTTGAGCCATGGTCATCAGTGAAACAACAAAAATCCTCACAATGGCATGGTTTTGAAAATTTGAAGTCCGACCAAGGTTATTTTCGTCTTTTTACTTATAATTTTAATAGATTCCATCCAAAGTTTTAACGTTAGATGGTAACTACCAATTTTCAATCGCTGGGTGTAGATAGGTGTCCAGTTTTGAATATAGGTGTAACTATGTGTCTTTTGGTCTAAGTTGGGTATGACTATATGTACTTTTCCCTAACAATATTGATACACTCAAATTTAAAATTATTTTTTTACACACACTCAATATGTCACTTAACACATGTGAGATTCTGAGTTCGAATATTGGTATATGCTAGTAGTGTATGATGTTTTCAAATATTGCCGATCAAAAAAATATATGCCAAAATTTTACTATTCATTAACGGAGTTAAAAGAATTAATTTACAATCTTTTATAAGTTATTTCCTAAATGACAGAAATGCCCTCCAGATTTATTATTCGTTTTATTTTATGATAGAATTCTTTTATAAGTTGTTTCCTAAATAACAAAAATACCCTCAAGATTTATTATTCGTTTTATTTTATGATAGGATTATTACTTGAATGCTCTTCCTTTATCTTAAAATTTTCAAACTAATATCACTTAAATCTACCAACAACACCGTAATTTCCTTTCATGGATACAATATTATTTTTTTGGGCAAATTGCAAAAACGTGTCATGTTATTTGACACTTTTGCAAAAATGTGTCATGTTGTTTGTTAATTGCAAAAATGTGACGTGTTGTTTATGAATTTTTGCAAAATGTGTATATTTTTATAAAATGACGAAATTGCCTCTATTAGTAAGACTTTTATAACATAATTTTAAAAATAATAATTTTAAAATTAAATTACAAAATTTGATTATACAAATTTCAGTAGCTGGTATCATGATGTGGGGTCTGTCCCACCATCTGTTGCTTCGACTGTCTGGCATTATGCCGGGTTAGTTGTTTAATAATATTTGTGTTTTTCTTTCATAAAAAATCAAAGTCGTTCTCATCTATTTATTGAGCAACCAAACAAATCAAACATAGAATAAAAAAGAAATAGAACACAAAATACAAAATACAAAAAAAGCAATAGAATTAGTGTAGGAAAAGAATTGTAATCCAACAAAATCCTAATCAATATATTAAATTTGTTTGTTATTATTATTGTAATTTATTAATTAAAATTGAATTAAATTAACAAATGATTTAAATTAAAAATTCTAGATAATAGAATATACTCATTCTACTTAAAGGGGACGCCACGTGGCACATGTGAGAATTTCATTTTATTTTATTATCTCAATAAATCTCTCTTCCTCTAGAACTCGATGTTCTCTAAGACTCAGTGTCTTGCTAAAGTTAGGATTTCCTTCTTTATATATAATAGAAGCTAAAATTCTTAATTTTCTATTGGTAAAAATCTCTTTCGATATTGGTGATGCTCTCTTGGCACGTTGATAGTACGAATAACGTCAACCGTTGTATCCTGGGAGATGATTGTCCATATAGGGCAATAACGCGTGTTAAGGAAACCGGATTACCGGGCCTCAGTTCAATCAATCTCCAATATGATTATTTGCACGTTATCTTACATGATTAGCATATTTGATGTCTCTGATTAATTAATGTAATCAACGATTAATAAATCTCGTTGTTTTTATGCTTTGATTGACCCATGTCTAACAAAATGCAGATGAAACTGAAGCTACTAAGCCACGACAGTGGCCATAATCAGCTTGATATGTTCCGAGAATGAAGACCAACAGATCTTTGGGAGATTTCTTTATTAAAATCACAACCGAAACCAAAACAAATATAATGTTAATTTGACGTCATCCATGCCATGTAGGGAAATAATACACAAATTAACAATAGAGAAAAGGCTGGAACGATGGTTGTTGTGATAAAGGTAGGCCATTAATATTTAACTGCAATGAGCATTATTTTGTATGTAGGAGCAATTACTATTAGCATAGCACGTAATAGCTAATGTGGAAAACAGAGCACTAAACTAGTCTTCTTGCACACAAGAAAAGGTCTTTGTGATAGGTTAAGACTCTAATTATATATGTTAATGAGTAAATTAATCACTAAAATAGGCTAGGTGTGGAAATCACCTCATTTTCCATACCTTTCTTATTGTGCATCTTCTCTAACTACCACAAGAAAAGATAATCCCCGCTTGCAATTTTGTAAGCCATCAAAGGTCTTTTTATTCATTTCTCACCTATAAAACATCTTAGGGTATGAAAAAAGAATAGGAAGAAACAAATCAAAATCTCCCCAATTTATTTTCATTACTTTGCTACTCAATTTAGGACTTTTGTCATCTTAAATATCAAACTTAGCCTAATTTAGTACTCAAATTTTAGATTTACTGTCCCTAGAATACAAGGAAAACCAACACCATACACCTCTATTGAAAATTCCAAGACAGTGGGGGATTTGAACTAGTGACCTTATTTGAGATGCAGAGCCTTGTTCGTCTTGCTGGTAACAGCAAGGACTCAGTCAATTAGGGGTGTTCATCTGGTCGAGTTGAGTAGACCCGACCGAGTTTGGACCCTACTCGAACTAGTGACCCAGTGAACCAGACTCAATACTCGACTCAACTAAGAGGTTGGGTAATCGGGTTCGGGTGAGTCGAGTACAACCCAACAAACCCGATGGGCCAAAAATGTTGAACATAAATTAGAACCCTAAATTGAATCCCAAACCTTAACCCCCAAATTGAAACCCCCATTTTTAATCCCAAATTGAAATCAGAGTTAACCCCCAAATTAAAACCCTAAATTATAACTCTTAACCTCAAAATTAACCCACAATTCGAAACCCTAACCCTAAATCCCCAAAAATTTGTAACCCTAACCCCAAAATGAACCCCTAATTCGAAGCACAAAACTCCCAAATTCGAACTGATATTAAGACCCTTAATTATGAACCCTAAATCCCCAAATTTGTATCCTGAAAACCCCAAAAATAACTCCAATTCGAAACACAAAACCCCCCAAATTTACTCTGAAATTGAACCCCCAAATTAACCCTGGAATTAAAACCCTAAATCCTCAAGCCGAATCCCTAAATTCCCAACCTATAAATGGAAGATGAAGAGAAAACCCTTTCTTACCGTCACCGGAGTTCCAGACATCGTCGATGATGAGTGAAGTGAAGCATGCAGCTTTAATCTCTAAATCCACCAGTCTCTAGTGGAGAATTGATCTGTTGAACATTCCTCTCCACCATCGATGATTTATAGTGGAAGAAAGGCTTCTCCAACGGATCGATTCGCAACGGTAACTACGATTTCGATTCGTTGGTGAGTCTTCTCCGTGAAGCTTGAACAGTGAAGCTTGATTCGTTGTGAGATGAAGTAGATAAAGATAGGACTTGAGGTTGAACTGTGACTGAGGCTTGCGAGTTGCGACAGAGAGTGTCGAGAAAGGAAGGGAGGACGGAGAGGCCGAGCTCTCCGACCTAGGGTTTCAGTCAATTTGAAAGAGAATGAGATTGGTGCGTGTCTGTGAGGGATTAATGCGAGAGAGAGAGAGAGAGAGAGAGGGAGAGGGATTAATGCGAGGAAAGAGAGAATATTCAAACAGACGGCTGAGATTAGAGAAGGCTTCGCGATGGACGGTGAAGGAGGCGCCACGTCTACCAGCTCTTTTTGCCTCTTTAAGAGTTCCACATCGGGAGCGTATAAACGTTTTGTAACGTTTATAAGCTTCTTTGTTGCTTCAGATTGCAAACGCACGAGTTGGGTTGTGCTTGATATTCCTTGTGGGCTGGTTTGGGCCTAGGTATATAATGTTGATTGGCCCAGTGGGGGTCGGGTGAGTCGGGTTACTTGGTGGTTTTGGAAATCACACCCGAGACCCGACTGACTTGAAGTCGGGTTTGGTGGATCCAACCCAATTTTCACACGGTTTTGTCGGATCTCGAGTCAATCAGGTTTGGATCGGGTTGGGTCGTCGGGTGAGTCGGGTACCGGATAAAAGTGGACAACCCTACAGTCAACCCATGGTACCCATTTTTCTTGCTTCACATTTTATGTATCAACCATCACTTTGATTGAGACTTTTTAAATCGAGAATCATTCTCTAATTATTTACAATTGATTAGATTTTTGGAGGGTTGCTACCTCAAATAGAATACAATGACTTTATTTTAGATTCAATTTCTTTTAACTACTAATAGTTAGAGGTAGGAGTGTTTATTTTGGACCCAAATTGTAATTGAAAAATCGAAAATCATAAATAATGTTTAGATTTTAGTTATATGCTTTAGTGGCCGATCAATTGCAATTCAGATTTAATTTTTATATGTCAAAATGGGCGGTTAATCAGGAAGAGCCAAATAAATATGATTTATGACTATAAAACATAACTTTTGATTTGAAATATATGCTTACAACAATAGTTTATAGCTTAATATTGCATGAAAACTTAAACATATTTTATTTCATGATGTTTAATCAGAAGAAAAAAGCAGAAGTCGAACTAAGAACTGGTTCAAAATAAATAAATTACATAATTAATTCGAAAATAAGGTCCAAATGACTATTTGAACTCACCAAAATGAAGGTTCATCATATTACGATTCGACCCAATTCTAACTTAAGTTAATAATTGAATGATCAATTAAAATTTTATATTCTACACTTTGGTTGATTATTACTTAAATTCTTATGTCAAATATGTGAGGATGCACATGGATTAGGGCATCACGTGTTCCAGTGTGTGGGTAAAAAATATAATGCATTTTGTCCTTAAATTTGATGAAAACTGGATGTTGTTTCCCCCAGTCAAACTTTGCTAGAAAAATGGACTTTTCCATATGAATTATTATTTTTTTAGAGTTTCTTTCATATGCTCCTTAAGTAATATTTTTATAAATTAGTATTTTACAACTTATCGTCCTTCCTTTTCCCATTACCTAATAAATATAAGGGAACATTTTACTTAACTACCCTTTATTATATCAATTTTTCACTTAATTACCTCAGAAAATGAAATTAGTCTGTGAACTCCCTGAACAATAATTAAGGATAATTAAGTCATTTTGCAATAAAAATTGACAATGATAACTTCAAATAAACGGAAAATGTGGTTATATGAGAAATTTTTTTTTCATATCACCTTTAGCAAAAAAACAAGTTAACTGTAACTATATAAGAAAAGTGTCAAGTCAACTCTAGTTAAGCGAGATTATTCTTAAACATATGTAAGAAAATAAAAGATGATGAGATTTTGATGGTTCTAAAGGTTAAAAATGGACGGGGTGCGGTTTGTGGACTCAAAAACCGTTAATCGGCCCGATAATATTCGGCTTTCAAATTTCACACTCATTACTCACACCCATGGTTACCATTTAACCACAGGTTGGGCCCCATAATATAACGGTTCGAATGATTTTTTTAGAGGATCGGGTTACAGATTATTTTTGAATTTAGGAATCGCACATATCCAACAAATTTGATAGTCCAAACACACTTGAGCTTAGTTCACTGAATGGCCTTTGCTTTCTCCCTGCCCTCAGGCCAGAGTTCGAGGCGCAATATTGTATTTTGGCGAGGTTGAGTTTAAGTTTAAGGGTAGTTTAGGATCAATGTGTAATAGTAAAAAAAACATTTGATGGTCCAACAAATATATTGAGCTCGCTCTCGGTGTCAGAAAATACACCAATTGGCCCATGGGCCTAAGTTATCATTGGATTGGGCTAATCTGTTGTGGGCTGGTATCCCGAAATTGAAGTAGAATATATCCATCTATTCAGAAAGACTATATATGTCCCAAACAGAGGCATGGGACTGAAAATGTTACGATTACTATTAAATTCATTTCAACATCTACGAACTTGCATTGACCTACATCACCATAAATCTTCACCCCAAACCTAATTTATTGTCCTTTTCTTTCTAATTACCCAATAAATATAATCTTCAATCACCAACAATAATTTAGCAACAACAAATTGTTTTACAAGATCTTTTGTGCCATTCATTAGAGAAAGATAAATTTTCTCATTATACCTTTAAGCTGATATATATGTATTATACGTACAGTATATATATATATATATGTTTGTCAAAGTAAGTTTTTATAGACTTACAATTACTTTTTAGTGATCTTGTAATCACGACTTTGACTTTCAAATAATTTCTCTAAACAAGAAAATTAAAATTAACCCCTGAAGTTAATGTGCAGACATAGAACATTTACATCACCATTTACCTTAAAACAAAAGAAATAATTAGGTAAGGCAATAAAAAAATTTCTTTAAAACATCTTATTAGGGCCCGTTTGGAACGTTTTTTAAACAGTCATAAATGGAAATAACACCACCTACCCAACCAATTAATTCCCATTTTAGTAATCACAAACAAAACTTAAATATAAATTTAATAATTAAATAAATATTTTTAAAATTAGCATTCCTGCATTTACAAGGCAGCCCAAACGGACCTTCTGGACGGACCTTAGAATGTCACTTTCTAAATAGAAAGTCTGTAGCCTTCAAACCTCAGAAAGTCTTCTTCGCCATTGCTGTGGATGCAAAGCTAAGTTAATTATACCAACAAACAAGCCTTACATCACCTTCCTCAACTTCCCTCCTTCCACTTCAAGCCATTTCTTAAAATTCCATGTTCAAAACCTATCATATAACACATCTTACCACATCTATTTATGACCGGTTCAAATTTCAAGTTAATCTAAATTTATCACGATATTGGTATACTTGTAACATGTATGTAGGTCAATGGCCTATCTTTTATTTCATGTGTACAATGTTATATATGTGGATCTTTTCAACTGACCAACCTTTCTTTTATTACCGGTAGGACGGTAAATGAGAAGATTATCTAACGAGCTGCTTGAGCTCACAATCCATTAAATATTTGGTTCAAACTCGTCAAAATCTATGTGATTCAAACTTAAGGATGAGCTTGTTTGATAAAAAAGCCAAACTCGAGCCCAATCGTTCATTGAACTTACGAGCCGGCTCATTTAATATTTAACTAATTATATTATTTTATTTAGTATAATATTATTTTTTATTAAAAAAATAAAAATTAATTAGTTAAACGGAACATTACTGAATTTGATTTTGATTATATTTTTTCTAATGGTATTTGATTTTAGGTACATAACCTTGTTCGAACCCGAGTCGAATAAATTTTCTTTTTTTGCCAAGAAGACCACTAACAAATATGAGTTTGATTTTACTCGTACTCACCCACATACCTTAAATTTCTCAATCCGATCAACACCCCTACAATCCAATGACCCTTATATCCCACTAACCCTCAACATAACAAAAAAAACAATTAAACCATCTTAATTCCATGTCTCTTTCCCCATAACAACCCATTTGAAAAAAAAACACGAGTCAAAATACATTTTCATGGTGATTGTCATGAATCATCATCGACCGGTACTAGATAACCTGCATGTGAAGCAAGCAAAATGAGTTAGGTAAAGGATAGCTACCTCGTTAGTTTCTTGTTCTTACATTATTGTTCCCATTAATGGACATTGTGCTCCTGGCAAGCATCGGTACGAGAATTGGGCAATTGGGAGAGAAATGCAGCTTCACATATCGCCGAGCTTGCGGCACGTGACCGTGTTCACCGGAAAGGGGGTGAGGGAGTTCATCAAGGTGAGGGTGGGCTCGAGGCGGGTTTCCTATAGGATGGTATTTTATTCCCTCCTGTTCTTTACGTTCCTTCTTCGGTTTGTCTTTGTGTTGACGGCCGTGGAGACCATTGATGGACAGTCCAAGTGCTCTTCTCTAGGTACCAACATTTATTTACGTTACATAGGCTGTTTCAAAAACATATTAACTTAGATTTTAAAATTTTGTGGTTGAAAGGTTGTTTGGGGAAGAGATTAAGACCAAGAATCATGGGAAGACCTTTGGAATCAAATGTAATCTCCTTCTCTTGGTTACTTGTAACCCAAGATTTCATAGAGCTAAAAATGGTAGAATTTCATGCCACAGGTTCCACAAGTGATATACCAAATATTAGAAGAGCCCATGAGTGAAGAAGACATCAAAGGAGGATCTGATGATATTCCTCAATCACTAGAAGAATTCACCACCGAGATGAAGAACAACCCAATGGACGCCAAGGTTTTCGCCTTCAAGCTCAAAGCAATGGTACTAGTCTGCGAAGAAAATCATTTTGTTTCGTTTTGATAGTATAAAGCCTGGTGTGGGGTTGAGTTTTTAGGAGTCTAAACAAAAAGGGTTGTTGGCATTATATTTTCAGGTGACCTTACTTGAGCAAAGGACTAGAAGTGCCAAAATCCAAGAATATTTGTACCGGCATGTAGCTTCAAGCAGCATTCCAAAACAGCTACACTGCCTTGCCCTGAGACTGGCGAACGAGCATTCCATGAATGCAGGAGCTCGCCTCCAGCTCCCCTCGCCTGAACTCGTCCCTGCCCTTGTCGACAACAGCTACTTCCACTTTGTCTTGGCCTCCGACAATGTTCTTGCTGCTTCTGTCGTTGCAGCTTCCCTCGTTCGCAACTCTCTGAGGCCTAACAAGGTTGTTGTGCACATCATCACGGACAGGAAGACTTTCTCCCCGATGCAGGCCTGGTTCTCGCTCCATCCCTTGTCGCCTGCTGTGATTGAGGTCAAGGCCTTGCACCATTTCGACTGGTTTGCAAAAGGGAAGGTGCCGGTTCTGGAAGCCATGGAGAAAGACCAGAAGGTGCGGTCACAGTTCAGAGGAGGATCATCAGCAATAGTGGCCAACAACACCGAAAAGCCTCATGTCATAGCTGCAAAGCTACAAGCCCTTAGTCCCAAGTATAACTCGCTCATGAATCATATCCGAATCAATCTTCCAGAGGTAACACAAGTTGCTAATCATTACTCACCTTATACTTCCATGATGTCCTGTTTCTTCCCAGTGCCTTTGAGTTTAGCATCTGGTGTTTTTTTGTGTGCAGATGTTCCCAAGCCTCAACAAACTAGTCTTTCTCGATGATGACATAGTGGTTCAAACCGATCTTTCACCTCTATGGGACATTGACATGAATGGAAAGGTCAACGGGGCAGTGGAGACGTGTAGAGGAGAAGACAAGTTTGTGATGTCGAAGCGGTTCAAGAGCTACCTGAACTTCTCCCATCCTCTGATCAGGAAAAACTTTGATCCAAACCAATGCGCTTGGGCCTATGGCATGAATGTGTTTGATCTTGCAGCTTGGAGGAGGACCAACATAAGCCTTACTTACCATTACTGGCTAGAACAGGTAAGCAGCATACCAAATAGTGTGAATCAAATTCAGAGCAAGTAAAATTAACATGTTCCTCAACCTTCCATCTTAATTCAGTTTTTTCTGTTCTGCAGAACTTGAAATCGGACCTCAGTTTGTGGCAGCTAGGAACACTACCTCCTGGTTTGATTGCGTTCCATGGCCAAGTACATATCATTGACCCTTTCTGGCACATGTTAGGTCTTGGGTACCAAGATAATACAACTATGGCCGAAGCTGAGAATGCTGGTGTTGTGCACTTCAATGGCAGAGCCAAGCCATGGCTGGACATAGCATTCCCCCAACTTAAGCCGTTGTGGGCAAAGTACGTCGACTTCTCAGATAAATTCATCAAGGGATGTCATATCAGGGAGTCTTAAGATTGGATTTGGACAAGAGCTTGCTTGTTGGTCAGATAGGTGATAAAGAAAAGGAGCGCCTGTTTTGTACATGAGAAAGAAGAGACCGAGGCCTTAAATGCCTCGACAGAGACATAAAAGTCCCGAGGTTTCTGATTTTCCCAATACCCTTTTCTCCTCACAGAAGGAACTTTACTCCTTGTTCATTCTTTTCCCTCTTCTATAATTGTTTCCTCTTTGTAACATAAAAATGTCAAGGTTTTGACTACACAAGACCCAGTTTGCAAGTCACATCTTATATACAATTTCACAAAGCATGTTATTAAGCATATTTTTGTATTCAAATTTCACTAAGCATGTTATTAATGAGAAGTGAAATAACACATGTATCTCAAAACACAAAATTCTCTAGAAACTTACTTCTTCCCAGTTATATTGGACACCAAATTCTTCAAGAACTTGGCCGACTTTGTGATGGGAGAATTAACTGCCATCACATTGTACAAAACAGTCTCAACTTCCTCCATAGATGGCCGGGTCTTGAACGTCGAGATAGCCTTCAATTTTCCGTCTTCTTCAACATGAATACTCCACTTGTCCCCATTCAACACCCCATCTCTCACACACTTAAAGATGACACCTCTCTTATTGCTCAAAATGCCCTTAACCTCCAACCCCACAAATGAGTAAATCACATCAAATGAGCCCACAAAGCTTTTAAGCTCTCCAAACCCACTCTCATCCTCAACCCTCCATTTTGGGTTGAAGATCACCACCGGCTTTGGATAAAAACAATCACTAACAGCCTCAATGACACCCAGATCCGAGGCCTGCGGCGCCAGAAGTACTGCCACATCAGCTGGGTTCAAGCTTCTGGTGCCACGAGTGGAGACAGAGGCCATGTCAATATGTTCAATCTGGGTCTTAGAGTTGGCTTGAAAAGCTTTGATTGCAGCCTGTGATGAGGCAATGTGAGGCCAAATGATGAGAAGCTTGACCGGAGAGCCTTTTCTCTTGATGGGTAGGTCTTGAAAGAAGTCGAGGGCGAGCTGAGAGAGTGAGTCTGGCGAGTCGTCGATGATTGGGATCTCAATTCGGAGCCTGGGTTGCTTGGATTTCTTGAGCTTGGCAATGGGTCTGGAGTTGTTGAGGGGCTTCTGCAGGGTGGTAGAGAGGCAGGTCTTGGCTTGGAGGATGGCTTCATCCTTGGAGGAGGGAGGGATTGGAGAGGAAGAAGAAGAAAGTGAAGAGTGAAGTAGAGGAAGGAGGGTTTTGGGTTTTTGAAAGGAAGAGACTTGGCAACGGAGATGGAGAGGGAGAGGATGGTGTTTCACAAGCGGGTGAGATTGAGAGAGTGAAAATGGATTTGTAGTGGTGAAGGGTTGGACATGAATTCTGAGGATATTGGAACCCATTTGTGTTTCTGGGAAATGGAACGAGAAGGAGTTTTGGATAGATAAGGGATAAGCTTGCAACATCACAAAGGCCTTTATGTGCATAAAACAAATAATTTTGTTAATTTTTTCTGCTTATTTTGGACAAAAATGTGTATAATTCTCAGTTTTCATCCTCAAAGTTTTCTTCAAGATTAAAAATTCACCACCAAAAAGAAAATGCAATCACAATGTTAATTTCTTAATACCAAATATTACAACCCTCGGCCATTAATTCAATTGAACCAGCTAAACTTATCAGCTAATTGAGCTTCTTCTACACATGAAGTGCCACATAGCCATTCCTGGATAACCAAGGAAAGGCACCAGCTTGCTGCCAGGGGGGTGGATGAAGCTAGGTTGCATTGTCAAAAAGACTTCACACCTTCAACTCTTTGATATCCTCCCCAAGACTTGAATTGAAGTCCTTTAATTTCTCTACTTGGCCTCGTAACTGAGTCACCATCCGCGCATGCAGCATCAATTAAAATAGCACCCCTTGTCGATTTTTGTTGGCCTTCCAGGCTCCAGTATGGTACACAATTCTACACCTCTTTCTGGATCCAGTTTCCTTTTGGACATCTGAATCCCCAAATGAGCCATCAACCTCGGCACTAACAACAACAAGAGAACAGTTAGGAAAAGATGTAAAGAAAGTGAGAAAACAAACCAAAGCAAGAAGCAATGAGAAATTGAAACTATGAGATCCCTCTATCCACACCTAAAATCTACATTTATCTATGCCTAAACAGTCCTGCTCCCAAAGACCTCCACAGTTAAACCAAGCCAAGCCAGAGAGACCACCATCCAATAGAAGCTCCAAGCAGTAAGCTATTAGTGCTTCAGCCATGCCATGGTCAGGGACACAAAATTGATGTTATTTACAATTTCCCATAAGACACGCATTATCAAACATGAAAATTAAACAACTACATTAACTTTATCAGTCTGGTATAATCTAGGGCACAACCAAAGGGGATTGCGAAGAATTACCAGAGCCATAGGAGAAGCCAGAAGTTGGGACTTGGATATCATCAATGAGACCGCAATCGAAAAGCCAATTGGTGTTTTCCATAGATGCCGGAAAACTGAAAATCTCCTGTGGGGGTTTACTCGGGAAATGGCCGTTTGGGTGGAGAGAAAATTTCTTGGTTGGAGTGCTTCTCAGATTCTCAACTGATCTTCTGTGACTAGAAGCTCTCATTTAAGCTTACACGTCCAATTAATTAAAAATTTCACTATTTATTTTACAGGGATAATTTCAGACATTACCGAATAGGTCAAATCTCACATGACACTTTTAGAATATTTTTCTCATCAGCGTTTTCTTAATTTGGCAACTTTTCCACCTTGCCCCTTCTCTGTGAGGTTTCATCCAACTTTGTTAAAAACCGAGGTTAACAAGACTAAAATACCCCTACTTAAATTTTAAATTTTCAATTCATCTCTCTCTCTCTCTCTTTTCTGGAACCACAAATATCAGCTCCAACATTAACCCATCAATTGAAAATTGCCTCAATTAAAATTTTCAGTGATGTTAAGGACATTATACACCCACATGACAAATTGAGTTTTAATTTAACTAAAAATGAAAAGCCCATAAAATTTTGACAACTTCATATTCTTTCTCAATGCAGAACAATGAAATTTACACCTAGTAACCAACGATGCTCATTAATTCCAATGGAATGAGAAAATCACAAACATTAAATTGATATGGGCAAGAACATTTTAGGGTTCTGATACAATTCAAGAACAAAATGAAAAGGGAATCAGATTCAAATTTCAAATCAAGGAAAGAAATTGAAAACAAACCCTAATGTTTTCAATATCAGAACGACATATCGTTGCTCGGTGTTCTCTTCAAGTGCAATATGGTCGCAGAGAAGGAGAGAAAGATGATATGAGAATGTTAGGTTATAGGCCCATTAGGGTTAGCTCACATATATTAGGGTTTTCTTTTCTTTCATGTATTAGGGTTTCATACACCCTCTATATATAGAGGTTTCTTGTACATCATAAATAACACATCAATAATTGGTGGTGTTGGATCGGTGCTCGATGAATTGATTGATGATTGACGTTGATCGGTGTGGAGGTGGCTTCGTGGCCGTGAGATCGTGTGGGTTGCTGTGTGTGTGAGTTGGTGTGTGACCAATTGATGGTGGTGATGTTGTTAATGATTGGTTGGGATTGTGACAGGTGATGTTGGTGTTGTTGTTGGTGGCTATTGATGGTGAACCGAGAAGCCCGATTTGGATGGTTTGGGTTGATTGAAGGTTGATGGAGAGTGACGGTGATGATTTGAAGAGTGGCGGTGATGTTTTGGACTGTTTCCAGCTCGTTTGTGCTCTCAACGCTTGCCACCGACGCAGCATCATCGCTACCCAACGAAGTACCATCGCAACAAACATCATCTGCCAATCGTATATGCTCGTCTCTTCTCTGTCCAAAACAATCGTGCTCTCAGTCCGTCCACGTGGTCTCGGTCCGGCAAAAACCAAGCATCTAGAGTTGTCATTATCGACGAGTCGAAGTTCCCTGCCCTCATAACAGTCGGTCTGTGTCACTCGCCGAAATCGCTCCCTCCAACAACATCTTCGAAGCTCCATATCCGTTTCGGCCTTGTCAAATCAGACATCTTCGGGACAACTCTTGCACTCACACGTGCCCCTGGCATCATCGACATCCCGTGTTGCTGAAATCTACTCCACATGCCGCCATCTCCAAAGCTCGTTTTGCCCGTCTCAGTGAATCCCATCATCCGAAAGGTTATCCCGTAATCTGGAAATCGACACAAGTGCATCCCCGTAATCCGGAAAGTTATCCTGTAATCCAGAAATCGGCACGTGAACATCCCCGTAATCCAAAAAAGTTATCCCGTAATCCGGAAAAACTATCCTGTAATTCAGAAACCGACATGTGTACATCCCCGTGATCCGGAAAGTTATCCAGTAATCCAAAAATCGGCACGTGAACATCCCCGTAATCCGAAAATCCCGTAATCCGGACACCACACGTGAGAGGAGCATAGAGTATCAACGAAATTCAGCATCCCGGAATCCGCACATCTCCATCCACTCGTGAAATCCTCAAGGAGAAGACCAGAACACATATTATTTAGTTTCAAACTCAATTCTTGTTACACCACATTGAGTTTTAGGGGAGCTGTTAGATTATAGGCCCATTATGCCAATTAGGGTTAGCTCACATACATTAGGGTTTCCTTTTCTCTGATATATTAGGGTTTCATAAATTCTCTAAAAATAGAGATCTCTTGTACATCATAAATAACACATTAGTAATATATCCCTCATTATTTCACTCAGAGAAAAGGGTTAACCTGACCAAAGGGGAGAGAGAGAGAGAGAGAAAGGGTCGATGGCCCAGCGAGATTGCGCTAAGAAGCTCTGGCGGAGGGAGAGGAGAATCACCGTGTGAGCGTCGGTAAGGGCGACCATCTCTTGAGAGGAGGACCCGCGGCGGGCGAATATCCGGAGAAGCTTAGGAGACGGCTATGGAGGGGCGGGGAGGTTGCCTTCGACGGAGGCGGAGCGTGAGGTCTAAAATGTTTTTTCTCCGCCGGTTGCGAAAGATAATATGTGAATTTTTAGGGGTTTTTCCTTTTTTTAGTTGAATTAAAACTCTGTTTGTCATATGAGTATATGATGTCCTTAACATCACTGAAAATTTTAACTGAGGCAATTTTCAATTGATTAGTTCTGATAGGAGGTGATATTTCTGGTTCTAGAGGAGAGGGAGAAGGAGGAGGAAGGATGGAGAGAGAATTGAGGGATGGCTACGACTAAGAGTGGCATCAATTGAAAATTTAAAATTCAAGTAGGGATATTTTAGTCTTTTTAGCCTCATTTTTTAACAGAGTTTGATGAAACTTAACAGAGAGGGGGCAAAGTTAAAAAGATGCCAAACTAAAAGGGCGCCAATGAGAAAAAAATATTCTAAGGAGTGTTATGTGAGAGTTGACCTATTTTAAGGGTGTTGTATAAAATTATCTCTATTTTATACATAAGTAGTGTTGCGATATGAATATGGATAATGGGGATTCAATAGAAGAAATTTGACACGTGAATTCATATTATTAGTTAGAAATGAGAATACAGAGGTATACTACAAAAAACCATCCAATCCATATGGTGTATAATTTCTCACATGAATAAGATGCAACCGAGAGTTTTTTTAATAATAGGCGCACTGATATACATTTTAATGTTAAATACTGAATTCATGTATATTTTGTTCCCATAAAGTTTTATTTTTAATCATTCTGTGCGACTGACTTTTTAATAATAGATGCACTGAAATACATTTCAATATTGCCAAAAAAAATGCATGTCAAAAAAGAGGTAGGAGAGATGAGTGGAATGAATTTGAAAATTTCAAAATCAAAGTGAGGCAATTTAGTTTTTTTATAATAAATTTAAAATGAAATAAATTGAAACTTAACAGAATTTAACGAAGTGAGAAAAAAAAATGAAAATCGAGTGATCTTAGGGGAGAAAAGTATACATGAGTGCCCCTATTTAATATTAGTCTGGTAAAATGATTTCCAATTAAGTCCAATCTAATCCCTCGGACTTTCAATTTCCCTAATCACTCAGAATCCTTACACTTTTTCGAGTTACGTACTTTGTTCATTTTTGGTGCTTGCTTTTGAGTGCTTTGCAGTTAGTAGTGATCGATGGCTTAGCGTAGTTAATGTTTTTGCAAAATCTCTCAAACCTTTATTTTTGTCAAAACCTGAAACATCACCTTTCATACTTAGCGTCTGTATATCAAATAAACCACACTTTTTCTCTGTGGGATCGATATTCGGGATTTCACTGAAACCTCATTATTTTATTAGACCGGTACACTGCCGTTAGCGCCGTTGGTTCGAGATCTGCTACTCTCTATTGTGAGCGAGGTCTAGGCCGACGTCACTTTTTTCACAAGAAATTACAATCTCTTCCATTTCCTTTTTTCACTCTTTTTCTCATATCTTTCCTTTCTCAACCTTCTTAAAATCCACCACAAATCCATTCACTTTTTAGACAAAAGATGAAATAACAAAGGTAAGAACACACTCCTTCCCCATCATAGTTCCACCCTCTATTATTAATTCTCTCTACGTCTTCTTCCTCTTTATTTTTCCTTGCATTTATAATTTACTTCATTGCCTCTTTCTTCTCAAAAGTTATAAACTCAAGAGAACAAACAAACCAAACAACAAAAATATGAATAAATATGAAATGACATTATGAAATCTACAAAACTAAAACTTGAGCTTACAAAAACTACAAATTGAAATTTACCGATTGTTATGAATTAATAGTACATGGATTGGAGAACAACCCTTGTGCTTGTGGTCCAGGTTGTTCCTTCTCTGGCCTCGGCCAGAGTTCGAACTCGGCTTCGTTAGGGGTTTATGGGTTGGAGTAGTTTAGGGGTGGGCTTAGGATATATTGTATAGGTTGGGCTAGGTTTTAGTGTAGGCGGGCTTTGGGTGGTTGGTTAGATAGGGTTAAAAAAAATGTACTGGATTGGAAGAAATTAGGGCTGAGACCTAAAATTAATATATGAACATAGATTTTTTTTTCTCTCTCTCTCTATTTCTCCTTCTCTCCTCCCACTTCCTGATTTCCTACTCTTTGTTTGAGATTTGGCACTTCATCAATACCAAAACTAAAATTACTAAAAATTGCCATCTTCACTAATTACTAGGAAATGTACAAGAATAGGGTCATTTGAGCAAAACAAAAGTGGTAGGAGAAAGAAAGGACCGATATTGTACTCTGAGGTTCCAAGGGAAAATGCACTATTAAGTCAAAACAAAAGAAAGCTACAAACTATCCGGCAAAGCAAAACCCAAAATAGGTGTTGAGCAATCCTAAGAAAAAGTCAATTAGATTTCAGCTGTACTGTCCATAGACTCTTCCCTCCTGTGATGATCGGTTATCGAAACCCGGGCTTCTATACCAGCACAAACTTCATCCGCCTTTGACAAGGAACTCTTGTGATGCTTCCTTGACTCAATGATCCCCAAGAGCACTTGCACGGTGTCCTTCATGGAAGGGCGTCTTTTTGGACAAGGGTTGATGCATTTGTATGCAAGAGTTGCAACATCATTCAGCTCTTGCACGTCGAATCTCCCCTCAAGATGGGAATCCACGATTTCTTCCCACCCCACCTTGCCCTCTATATCCATTGCAGCCTACCCAAATAAACCATTAGACAGTTGCGCATGCAAGTGAGCGAGAGTGAAAGAGGATACTTACGAGCTCAACCAATTCCATGAGACCTCTTTGAGGATTCCTGGCCGCTATGAGTTCAAAAAGCAAAACCCCGTAGCTATAAACATCACTTTTCATGGTGAAAGTCTTGGTAGATACATACTCCGGATCAAGATATCCAAAGGTTCCACGAACATTAGATGCATCTTTGTCAACCATCTCTTCTATGGAAAGTCCAAAATCAGCTACCTAGCATAATAACTTGATCAAGTGCAGTACAAAAAAGCAAGAATATGATATCCAAATACATTAGCAACAGTCGACAAACCCTTGCTTTCATATCCTGGTCCAGCAGGATATTGGATGGCTTGATATCCCGGTGTATTACTGGAGGAACAGCCTGGAGTTGTGAATAACATAAAGATGAGCACCACACCACGTAAACAAAGCAACATGCGCAGAGTGGAAAGAGCTTTACCCTACCCCATCATGAAGATACTCCAATCCCCTTGCTACATCTAGAGCCACATCAAGTCTCAAATCCCAGCTTAGCGACTTCTTCCTCTGACCTGTTGTATTAACAAAGAAAAACAGTTTATTTAACATTAACTACAGTTTGTCCAATATGGGCCCTCCTGGTTTAAGAAAAGGAGTTAATTGCCAACTTACTATATAGATGAGAAGCCAAGTTTCCTTTGTTCATGTAGACATATATGAGCATGTGTCTTCCCTTTTCTGCACAATATCCAACCAAATTTACGAGATTTCTGTGATGCAGCCTTCCCAATAGCATGACCTGACATGATACAAGATTCAGGGGAATGACTCAAGAAGAAGCAATGCTAACTGGTATACCAGAAATGTTTCCCCAAAATATTTTCAATAATTAAATTAAGCTGTTGTGGCAATTAAATTGTGAATCTTGTTCTGTCCTGTGCCAAAACTGAGAATACCTCTGTCTGGAACTCTTTCTCTCCTTGCTCTGAATCAGTTGCAAGCACCTTAACAGCAACGGTCTCGCCAGTTGACATTTGCGCTTTATAAACCTGCCCAAATGCACCTTGTCCTATTAGTGTTGTAAAATTGTATGTTGCCTTTTGAAGATCCCTGTATAAGTATCACCACAAACATAAACTTATTAACTATAAAGGGATTAAGGTCCAAGGATTTTAATAGTGAGGAAAATTGCAGTTGGTTCTAGTTTTTACAAGAAAATAAAAGATAAAGATGGATGAATATGTCATACTTGTAAGAATACTCGGGTATTCCAGACACTGAAACCACACAGCTCTTCCTGTGTCCATCAATCCACAAGGATGTGACAGGTGATTCTGGACCAACACTTGAGTCCGATAATACGGTACAAGAATCTGCACCATTGGTTTGTATACGTATAGCCGCAGCCATTCTCGAGCTACCGTTCTGTTTTTTCCACAAGCGTTTCCTATGATATCTAATGCAGAACAATGCAAAAGTAGCCAACAAAACTCCAATCACCACCCCTATTGGGATACCAATAATCAGCCCAAACGGCGGCAACTCCATCTCGATTTGATTTTCTGCTTTTCACTACTCTCTATTCAACTGTCCACTCCATAAACAAACCTGCGAAATGGCCAATACATTTTCAACAGCAATCCATCAAGTAAAGCCGCCTAAAGTTGTTTTCCTTTTTTTTCCTCTTATCAAGTTGAAGATTGAAATTTTGGTTTGATATTCATAGCCACTAAAGTCAATTTGAGATGTGAATAGCAAATACCAAAAAAATAAACATTCAGTAATTCATTGACCACTTCATATTTTCTGAACCCATCAAGATAGAACAAATTTGACCCAATGAAGAAATGATGCCCCAACCAAGTTTGTAACTCCAACTGACTTTCCTACATATATAAATAAATGTATGGATATATGAGTTTGTTCATTTGGGAGCATGATTTGGCCAAAGGTCAGAACAAGGTAAGTTTCAGTTCAATTGGGGCTTGTAATCAATCCATCTGCTTTGTTCTTAACAATTCTTACTCAAATGGAATATAAACACTACCCTTAGTTTCAGCATGGTTCAACAAAATTAAACAGTAAATCCTGTATAACATATATCAACAAGATCTTAAGAAATGGGTCACCGATCAACCCATTCCAGGACCACTGTTTGGCAGCTGAGAAAAGAATGAACTCTAGAATCTGGACCTTAGAAAGCCCCCAGAATGAAACAGGAAAATACCCAGCAAAGCCAACATTAACCTAAAACAATGGCCGAAATGATTAAAGACAAAAACTTCTCCTTTGTCAACCAAACAGGGGATGAAGTAAAATGAGACAAAACCCAGAACATGATTCGACAAAAAGCACAAAATTACCCGCAAAAAAGTAACAAGCAGCTTGATTTCATGGAAAAGAGAGCAGAGAACAAAATGGTGTTGCAGAAGAGTCCTCGAAACACTTGGTAGAGCGAATGCACGTTGAGAAAGTAAAGGAATCTTTAGAACAAGAAAGAGACTCAAGGAACATGCGATCTGTTTCTGGTTTATCACTCAGACTCTATCACAACAACATTTGCTTCTAAAAACCACAACTGTGATGATAAAAGGAAACAAATTATGCTACTTTGGTAATTTTGTATTTTATTGTTTTTATTTCTTAAATGTTACCGTGACACTCGCCATTTCCGTAATTAAAAAGGCGCGGCTCAAGGGAATTAAAAAGAATTATAGTCCCAAAATGGCCTTAGGCTTTGTGTAAATAACACGGGTAATTCTACGTTAATTCTCCAAGTTTTACTAAAGTTTCACTTACCTCTTCTCAAATAAGGTATCCCCTAAACATTATTAAAGTCTCACTCATCACTAACAATGTTAATAATAACATGAAATGTCGAATTTGCCTTCATATTAATGTTCAAATTCAACTTCTGTTTCAACATATTTTTTATAAAATAAATAATAAAAATTGGTTCTAATATATATTTTTAAAAATATTAAAAATTAAAAACGGTTTTTAAACATCGTTTTTTTATGTTTTACAATTTTTTATTTTTTTTAAAAAAATATTTTTTTAATACCTAAATCAGTTTTTTATTATTTATATTATAGAAAAATATATATATTTTTAAAAATTTTGAAAATTAATGGTGTGAAAAATGAAAGCGAACCGAACTCGAG
>JAYMTP010002219.1:0-20581 GCA_036897365.1 Geranium brycei
AAAATTGTGCGTGCCTATTGTGTGTTCTTGTTTACTATATTTTATTAGCTCGCTTGATTTGCTCTGCTTGATAGATTCCTACGAGATTTACACGGGTGGGGAGAATGATTCAATTTTGATGCATCTAATTATTCCATTAGATTTGTTTTTCTCCCAACAATCCGGGGCCCGGCTTGCGTCCCTGTTACTGGCTTCAGGACGAGCTAGACCGAGTAACGTCAAGATGATCTATAGTTATTGAGTTATGTTCGTGAATTGTTGGTCCGCCACCGTTTTGTCAGCCTGATACGTTCGCAAAAACTCATCCAACCTGCTGTCTGAGCCCTCACCCATGACCCTCGGCTCTGATACCAAGTTGATATGGTCCCGGGCCTTGGATTGGGTTATGAGTCCGCTGTAGAGAGACAAGCTTCCGCTCGGAGTTGACCCGAGCCTCTTCCCTCTCCCTATTGCTGTGATTTAGAGTTCGTTGTAGAGAAAACTCAAGATCTCGTGGTCACACTTATGTTTAGAAATATTTGATGCCTTTATTCATAGCTCTCTCTGGTATTTATACCCAATTAGAGACATCCTAAACTACCCAGATCAAGTTAAACTCTTGATCGATACAAATCCCAAACTAAGATAATACCCAAACTAACAATAATATGATAATTCCAAACTATTAATAATAAATACTTAGTGGAAGTCTAGAGCTTATCCTCCCGGGGTCCTAGTCCTCCTCACATATGTTTTAGCACACGTGGGTTGTCTACCAGGGATGGGAGTTGTGGCTAGATTCAGACTCCTATCAAACAACAACATGGGACGGGCTTAGCCGAGCCTGTGACACTTTTCTAGAGACTTTCCACTGGCATAACAAAGTCTGTGGCACTCACAAGTCCCTTTTTTTCATTTTTTCATGGTGTGTGTCACGGGCCGAGATAATGCTCGTGACACATGCTTTTTCTGCCCACTATAAAGTGATTCAAAAACCTGACCTTTCGGGGATCAGAATCCTACCCACCATGTCTCCTTGAGATAATTTCAGAGAACACCCCTTAAAATAGGTCAAATCTCACATAACACTCCTTAAAATTTCAGTTTGCATAGAGGAGAGGGAGAGAAGAGTCAAGGGCATGAATATGAAAGGGAAAAGTTCACTTACCTCCCTCATAATTTACACGATTTTCACTTAACTCCCCCACAAAAAAAACCCGTTCTGTGAAGTCCTCATGTTTTACAAAATTTTCACTTAGGTCTGACGGTGTTAGTTTTTGGTCAAAATGTCCAAAATGCCCTCAACTATCTAGTAAATTTTCAAAAAGGTGCCACTTATTCTCTCTCCATTATTTCTATTTTTTTTATGATTTTTGTTTTTGCCATTTTTCAAAGAGCCATAAGCTCCATTTTATGAACCACCTTGCCTTCAAAATCAAAACCCTCTACCGACGCGAACTCCGACAGTGCCGAGACCCTCCGCTCCTCCATCTTTGCCACCAACGACAACAACCTCACTCATTCTCTCTCCATTATTTCTATTTTTTATGATTTTTGTTTCTGCCATTTTTCAAAGAGCCATAAGCTCCATTTTCTGAACCACCTTGCCTTTAAAATCAAAACCCTCCACCGCCGCAAACTCCGACAGCGCCGGGACCCTCCGCTCCTCCATCTTTGCCACCAACGACAACAACCTCACAACCCATCCCTTCCATTCCTGCAGCAGCAACAACAACATATTCACAAAATCAACAAAAACCCATATCGATTTTACAACCAACACCGATAATTAGTTTAGTTCATCACATTGATGGATCGATCGAGAGAAACCCATCAAGGTAAGTGATTGAGAGAAACATCGTTCGGAGCCAGAACCCGAGAATCGATTTCGTCTGAATCAAAACCACAAAACCCAACAACACAAACCAATTAAAATCGATCGAAATCAGATCGATAAAGAGATTAATGGAAGAGATCGAAGAGAACCCAACATTGAAGATCCAGTAAACGACGTCGAATCGTGCTCGCCGGAGCCAACCGGAGCAAAACCCACCGCGATTCTCCAATCCGAACCTCTCTGACTCTCTCCGGACCAAATCGGCCACGAACTCGTCGTCGACCTCGGAACCCAAATCAGGGTTCGATGGGAAGCAAGCTCTGTCACTATCTTCTCCACAAAGAAGGTCGTCGATCTTCATAGCTCGGCTTCTCTGTCTTCTTCTTTCTTGAGCCGAACATTCACGAATCCGATCCATGATTTTTTTTGGGGTTTTGGATCGATTGTTGATGTGAATTGGGTTTTTGACTAGGCAGAGACAAGATTAATGGAATCAAGGGAAGAGATAGAGTGCAATATGGTGGTGTGGAGTGAGTAGGCGATGATATGGTGGTATGATAGATCAAAAAGTGTTAAACAGGGTTTTATATATAAGGGGCATTTCTGCCATTTTTTAAAAAAGTAGTTGACTTTTGACCAGAAACTAAACCCGTCATACTTAAGTGAAACATTAGTAAATTACGGGGACTCTACAGAACAACTTTATTTTGTGGGGGAGTTAAGTGAAAATCGGGTAAAATACGAGGGAGGTAAGTGAACTTTTCCCAAATTTAAAAGACAAATAGGGACATTTTAGTCTTTTTAACACATATTTTAACGGAAGTAAACGAAAAATGACAATTGAAATAAATTGTCAAAATAGAGGGGTTCATCTGAGAATAATAATTCTAGAAGGTGTTAGGTGAGATTTGACCTATTGTAAGTGGTACTGTATGAAATTGTCCCGCTCTCCTTTCTCCTCCAACAACCTTCTTTTGGGTTCTAGAGCTCTCTTCCATCGGGGAGGTTGAAGACTCGATTGAGGTCATTTTTCCTCATTTCTATCTACCAAAAAGTGGAAGTATCAAGAGGAGTCAAGACAACCAAGAAAAGCAAGATTAAGGCTTAGATTAGGCTTCAAAACCCATTTAGGGTTCTTGGTTTTCTCTTCCATTCTCTGGCTTTTAATCTTGTTTTATGATGTTTATGACTTTAAGCCCCATGGGCTAACCTCCCATATCCATTGGTGCTAAACTTGTGGATTTGATATTAATTCATTATTGAGGTATTTTTCTAGTGTGCATGACTGATATATTCTATCTTGTGTTTATGGTGATTATTTTAGGTTGATCACTTAGAATAGTTAATTTTAGTTGCTAGTTGGTTTCGAGAGAAGAGATTTGTAATGGATCTAGATACCCTTAGTGGTTAAGACTCATAGTTCGTCACCCGTAGTTGCTTCCCTCGACTTGAATTCCCTATTTCCATACTGTTGTTTAATTGTTTACATTTTCAGTTTAGTTCATTGTTCATTTTTTAGCACACACTCAAAAAGCAATTGAGTTAACTTGTACACAAAATATATGATTTTTTTATCATCGAAAAGAGAGTTTATTTGTAAGGAGGAGGTTTTGATCCTTAAAAGGGAGTTGTAACCTCAAAGTACAAAGAGGGATGCATATCAAACGTTAAAACAAGAAAGAAAGATGAACAAGATAATACAAAGACGAAGGAGGAGAAGTTGAGGAAGAAGGCGGAGTGCACTACAAAATTGGAGTAAAAAAAGCCATTTCACAATTCCGAGTATCTTCCTCATTCATGAATTGGAGTTCGGTTAAGAGGTATTCTTCGTTGCCAAGGACGGTGAATTCTAAAGTTTTGATTTTTTTTTCGAAATATTTCTCTTATCCTTGGATTCAGAGCAACTAGAGGAGAAGGTAAGGTGGCAGAAACTTGCTCAGATGGAGCCCGATGGTGAGAGTTTGGAATGATTTTTTCGGATCCGCAAGGTGGAAGGAAGATGGAAGCCATCATGGATCCTCCAACAATGCCGTTTCCGAAGTTTGCCTTTAAATTTGTCAAAAAGATACACAAGATGTGTGTTTAACTCATCCACACTAATTCGAAGAATGGGAGATCCATCTAGAGAAGATAAGCCCAAAAGAGGGGAGACTGAGACCGGCCCACCAGTGTTGAGGCCTAAAGGCGAGCGAGCACCATGGGCAATAAATAAGCCCATTACGAAAGGCACATCCACTGGCGAGAAATCAGCACGCACATCATGCGTCTCGGTAACAGAAGCACACCTCTCGAGAACGCAAACCCAACTCCACGAGTGGTGATATCTACCGAGGCAACATAAGAAAGAGACACGCCTCATGCCAGCATTCGAATCTCACAACAGTGGTATGTGTGGGGAAGGGTTAAGGGTAGTTAGGACGATTGTGTAGTATTAAAAAGAAATACTCGAGCACACACCCTGACACAAACACTCAAAAATTGTATAAAATGCCCCATAAAATGTGGATGAGATGATACATCAATCTTAAAGATGATAAATAGTAACTTGAAGTACTTTTATTACTTTCTATGTAAGAAAAGAATGGTAAAATTCAGGTTAGACATGATAATCATGCATATTGTGCCTAATCTACTTCAAAACTCAAGTTACAAAGTAAAAGTGAAAATGCAAGACACTTGGAGAAAATAAGTGCCGAAATGCAAAGACACTTCAACACTTCCCTTCACCTACCTTCTCACACGTGAACCAAGACGCCGCACCATGCCCATCCATATCAATTACCATGTATGTCAAAATCAATTTATTAAAACTCAAATTGATAGGTGAAAACACATATTTCAAATGATCAATTAATTCACAATTTTTTAGGCGTCGGACACCTCAACATATACCATACTAGCATTGTCCAAGAACAACTAGTACTAAATTTAACTCAACATCTACCTCTCTGCTTATTCCACCACAATTTTCTCCAGACTCTGGTTTATAAAGCAGACCTCAACTGCGGTCTGGCTGCTCTGCACAATAACAGCAGCTTCTTCAATGAAGTCCAATAATAACATATTTATGCACAGACCACAAAAATCAACTAACCTTGTGATGAATGTGATGATTTTGAAGAGTATGTATAATAACCCATCACCTCTCCACATAATATTAGGGATGCATTTGCCTGAAACCCATCATCTCTCAACAACTTCATATGTCTGGTTCGGGACCTCATTTGCTTGCCCTTCAGGCCCTAACCCGGGAAATTGTCCGATATCATGCCCTCCAAGCGGTTGAAACTCGTTATGTAAGCCAATAGCAAACTCCTCTTGACGAGCTCCGCCACTTTGGAAGTAATCCGCAATCTGCTTTGCCATGCAGTAAACGCGACTTGTCATTAACTAACACATTACAGTTTCATGGGAAGTCCCCAGCAAACTTTTGCCAACTTGATAAGAATTCAAAATGTACAAAACATGAAAGCATACGCATCCATCCAGGCACACATAATGTGAGAGCCGCTAAGAATTTGAAATATGATCAATGGCACTGTACAGACACACGCGTCTATAGAAAGATGCAATGGAAAAAACGGACGGTTATGATCAATGGTTCTAGATAGAATAGAACCAAGAAATACGAGGACGGTTTTTTTTTAAATACACTAACATGGTTAAGAAAAAGACACTTAAAGCCACAGGCTCAGCAGTGCAAAAGAAGAAAGAATGGGAGAAAAAATGGAATTATTATTCGCAATAATGTGGTCCAAAAGAGTCATTTAAATGCAATTTAATGCATGTTAACTCGGAACATACACCTAGTAGCTAGTAGACATGTATACAGTAAGTGTTCATTTGGAGTGCAAGTGCATATGATATCAAATGAGATAGGAAAAAGGTAGAACAAACATAAGCTAAAAAAATGAAGCATTATGAAATGGAATGATATATTGCACTGACATGATTAGCAAGAGCCATGCCACTTAAGGCAGCTGACTCCACACTCGAGCCTAGTAGCCAATCACCACATATGCCAGCCCTTCCATGTGGATCAAAGATGCATGGCGTACAGGGAGT
Source organism: Geranium brycei (assembly GCA_036897365.1). NCBI lineage: Eukaryota > Viridiplantae > Streptophyta > Magnoliopsida > Geraniales > Geraniaceae > Geranium > Geranium brycei. Next base: position 5,882 of record JAYMTP010002219.1, read on the forward strand.
GTTTGTTGGAAGAGCTGCACCCCTGCACATCAATACAATAGGAAATATGTACCGATATCAGAGTAGAGTAATCAAGAACTTTTAAGATATAATTACAAACTTCCTGTGTGCAATCATAAATAGCTAAGGATGTTGCTCATGATTGGTATTGCTCCTTAACAATGATATCTTATAACCGTGTGAGAAGTTGACACCAAAAGGGCAGCAAGAAATTGAAACTTAGTCTTTTTATTTTGCTCTGTTGTTTCCGGGGTTTCCATTTCAACTTCTTATTCTCTTTCACTGGCTTGTATTGGCTGGTTTTTTATTTGTACTAAACTTTTTCAGTTTGCAATAAAGCTTCTTGCTTATCAAAAAAAGAAAAAGAAATTGAAACACATACATGTCAAGTTTTTTATGTATAATGTCCAATTTCGTCAAAGTCACGCGTGTTTTGTTTGAAACCCCAAACCCCTTTTGAGTATTTTTCTTTAATTAAAACCTGCTTCAATCAACATCGACACAATCTTTTCCTAAGAAACACATCCTGACATGCATTGCATTATTTGTTCCCAATTGTAAGATTGTCTATCAGAAAATACATATAGGTTAGCTCTATTACTAGCAATACTTTAAAGGATCATTTGTTGACACCAACCATGCCAGAAAGTCATTAATGAAAGATGGGTGAGGCAGAGACGCGAATGTTCACACAGATTTGTGGTAACACTAGGAATGATAAGAAAAGGAATGACTATTTGAGCAACAGATGAGAATGTTCACATAGATTTGTGGTAGCACTAGGAATTATAGAATAAGGAATGGCGCTATTTGAGCAAGAGATGGAGTAATTTCATTTTTTTCATGAGATGAGTGAATATCATATAAGGTGGTTTACAAATTTGCAACATAGGGAGTTTAGTGATAAATACAGAAATATGAGAAAATTGAATTAGTTGTAGGACAAAGAGAAGCAAAAGGGTAGGGGAAGGCCTAAGGTAATATGGAATTTGATGGTTTTACTAATGAGATAGGATTAATATGGAGTTGAGGAGAATACGAGCAAAGGACCCATGGCCACAAGAATTTTGTTAATGGATTCATGTAGCCTACACCAGCAGTGCATGTCTAATGATCTGGTTGTTATTTTTGTTGCATGCAAAATCATAAAATAAACAAAAATTATATATAAAAAATTACCAGACTTGTAATAATTTGGAATTCTATGGAGCACTTTAAGTTCTTAATATTCTATTCACCCCCTATTGGCAAATAGAATCAATTTCAAACTGCTTAATGTATATGTTCAATCTGAACAGTATCTATAATTGACATGTAAGGATAGAATGATGCAGTAGTAACTATAGTTAAGAGCAATCCCATACCATAGCTGGACTCGTGTATATAAGGGTCTCTGAAGTGAACCTTTTGATAGTCCAAGTGCCTTTTCAACACCTTCAAGCATGCCTGCCTTGACTTTCTCTGCAGTAGCAGTTGGAATGTTTTCCTAAAAATACATGCAGCGCAATTTTAAATAACTGACAGAGAAATCGAGGCCATTTTTACCTTAATTCTGCCTTATCAACAGCATCGTCAAGCCATTGTAAACTAAAAATATAATATCACTTTGGATTATTATGATGGAAGAGAAAATTCATGTCCATGCACTGACAATGTTTACATCAATCCCAAAGCAAAGTTCAAATAACAAATCCTTGTCAGATCAAGGTTTGAAGTTAAGTCTCTATGCTATCTATCATACATTCATACTTGCCAATCCCTTCTTTGAACAATAGAAATATTCCATATGTTGAGATGTGAGAGTTATTATGCCATTATGCCATGCATATGAAAGATATGTTCGAAGTTGATACTAACCTGTGGGACCTTATTCCGCTTTCCATAAGCTGCCGTACTCAAAATGGTCCAGCAGTCAGCGCCGTTACTAGAAGAACCCAGAAGTTTCTTGGTATTGTTTGCAATCCAGGAGACAGAATCAACCCCTTTTACAAAGGCTCCTTCAAAGGGGAATGTAACAGCATCATTTGGGGGAGGAAGAGAATCTTCAAATGCTACGAGTAAGGCCCATATAGAGTTCAGATCCAGTCTCTACAACCACAGAAAAAACATTATAAGAAAGAAACAAAAATTAGTCATCTTGAAAAGCCACATGAACCAAAAAAAGACCATGCACGATCGTATAAGTGGAACTTAATTTTCAGTTTTTGGATGTACCTTCATTTGTCTTGCGATAAGTGGCAAGCCAGATGTACCAAGCAAACGATTTGCACATTTCCCTATTCCGCACAAAATACATATTACTACATTATACTATGAAGGAAAAAAGTGATATGTGAGTGCCATCATGAAGATACTAAGTTACCATTATGTGCAATAACAATCGCATCAAACTTCCCACGAGGCTTCCCGTTCTCATTCAAGTACCACATCCCATTGCATGCGTCTATATCACTAATCCAGCAAGGTCTAACAACATCAACCATAGAAGCCTGCATCAGCATCCAAGGATTAAATTATATTTGGTTACAACATCAGAGCATTGGTATAAACAAGAGAAATAAAACAGAAGTGGTAAACAGCTGCAACAATATAACATGACAAAACTTCAAGCTACATATCCAACTGAAATTGCTATATTTTTATTCATACAAGCCATTAATCAACATAATCATTAATACCTTAGGTTCGACTGCTATGTGAATAATGTCATATGTCTATAGCTTTATTGCTTTTGACTTCATACACTGTCATGTACCAACACTTAACAAAATATCGACATCACCCTCTTGCTGGTATACACAATGAATTGCACCCATTCATTTCACTTGTTTTCTTGTTCATAACAATCTCTATATTTTGCATTGAGAAAAGAAGCAATTTTTTTACGAAATGAAACTAATACGGTCAATCACCTGGGAAAGTAATGAGTCAGCAATGGGACGCATTCCATTCACACCAACATATCTTGGAGGCGAAGAAGGAAGTGGAATGAAATGGCCACCAACTTCAAGCTCTCCAATTGTACCCTCCCACTGACGAACTAGACCATGTTCCAACCAACCATCCACTAGTTCAGCAAATTGAGGATTACAGACGGTGAAGAACTGAGCGGCATGATCAAATATGAACGGGTGAGGATCAATTACTCTGGTCCCCATTCTTCCTCCTAAACCATGAATACCCTACAATTACAGAATACTTTTAATATGATTTACTGTAATTGATAAAACCGACACTTAATAGTTAAAAAAATATTTGGAAGAAAACAAAAAAAACATTTTCAGCAAAGAAAGATAAATAGATGAGTCATTCGTAATGGCATGAAGAACTAAGGTAAGACAGAACACCTAAAATCAAAGCAAGATGCTCAAAGCTACTCATATAACCAGTAGTATCTTTTACTCCCTCTATCTACCCAAGAATGTGTCCATTTGACTACTTGCAAAACTTAAGGTTTCAAACTTTATTGGTAGCTTTTCCTTAACTTTGTAGCTAAATTGAAAAATTAACCATCATTTTGAGACACCATCTTAAAAGGACAATTATTTTGGGATGGAGGGAGTTAGAAATAAGTTATAACCAAACTAGAAAAAATGCAAATGAGAGAAGTCCCACTCTCATCGTGGTTTTAGCTGAATACACATTTTTCTACATAGAAGGTTTGTACAGGGGATCAACACGGGTTCATCAACAGCTAAACTGCAGTAAGATATCATTTACCCTTTCACCTCTAACCATTTTGTATCAATTAAAGCCCGACCCGCTTAAAAAGTGAAGAAGATGATCAAAGTCTGAAATACCATGTTAAACCTGACCAACCTAAATAGTAAACACTCGAGCTAACAAGTGTATCAAACAAATATTCATAACTTGAGCAGTATCATACAATCAATTTCGGATACTATAATACTAAGTAAAGGCGTAAAGGAGACAAGTAAGTGATGAACCGTGTCGAAAACAGTAGAGCGAAGGCCTCTCTTCTGGAGCTCCAAAGCACAAAGAAGACCGGAGATGCCACCGCCGATGATGGCAACAATTGGGTCGTCGGAGATGGGAGTGGAGAAGGTGACCTGCTCCTGCTTGAAGGTTTTCTTGAGAATTGACTTCCTGGAGGTGCCGTAGGAAGATCTTCTACGGGTCTTGGAGGCGGGTCTCGTTTTAGGATTCGGGTTGGAGTTGGGTTGGGACGTGCAGGTGCAAGTGAAGAAGAAGGACTTGGAGAGTTTTGAGGGTTTCAAAGGTGGCTTGAAATGGAGCAAGAGAGACGAGTGTAGAGTCATGCCTGCCATGATTTTAGACTGTAGAGTTTCGAAATGGGCGTGGATAAGAGACCTTTAGTTATGTAATAACCGCGATAATCTTTTAAACATTTATTTTCTCAATATAAGTAACCATGTAGGGGTGGACTGGGTTTCAGAACCGAATCCAACCGGGCCTAAAACTCTAATACGAGAGATTAGTTCGGTTCTTAATCCCATTTTTCAATTCTATCATATTGAAATTGGCTCTCTCAATATTCAATTTAGTCAATTTTATTGGTCGAATTAGATGATCTTGGTCTCGATTTATAGACAAAAACTTTAAGTTTGTAATTATAAAAAAATACTAACGAAAATTGTACGTTAGAATTTAATTACTCAAACCCAATCAAAATATAAAGTTTGCGATAAAATAATAATAACATATCATTGTCATTTCTTCTTTAGTTTACGTGCCGACTCAAACTGCTTGCTTCTTATCGGTTGACTGTAGTTCTTGATTTTGAAAATCATAATTGAACTGAAACTGAATGACTCTTTTAAATTCAGAATCAAAACAAAACCATTCACCACATTTTATGATTCTTCGAATCTGGCTTGATCCTGGTTCTGTTCTCGATTCCAGTCCAAAAAGTCCAACCTTATTCTACAGGTTAGCTGAAACTGAATGTAAATGGTGATGTTGTTTCTTTGGGCAATAGATGTTGGGTGGAGATAGTGGTAAGGGACGAATCATTGACGGTTATGTTATCGTTATATTAGAGCTGGGTTGGATCTTTCAGTCTGGAATTAGTAGAGGCAATGGGAACCCGGGAGGTTTTGGCGTAGGAAAGAAGGTCGAACTAGCAAAGGTTGGATGTGGAGTTCGATTGCTAAGGAATTGTCGAGGACATCAGACGAAGATCAAGTCTTATGTCTCTGGTGGGTTATGTTATATCTGACTGTATTTTGAATCTTATTTTAATGTTGAATGATATTGTTTATTTTGTTCGTAGGTCTGCAAATAAAGTGGCTCATTTATTAGCCATGGTTGCTCTTTTTAATGCTGACCGAAACCTAGCTTAGTGTATTGTCCTTGCAGGTTTTGATGATGTTGTTACTGGTGATTCTTAATTATAAAGCAGTTTCTTTTTGGTGTCAATGTGTGTGTGTGATCACGTGCGAACCTCCCAAAGCACGAAACATGGCGTGCGTGCTGACCCGACATTGCACTGACAGGCATGCTGACGTCAATGTTGATGTGGCAACCTAAAAAACTTTTTTCTTCTAAATCCTCGTTAAACTATTTTCCCAATAGGGTTCACTTATAGGCTATATACTTTGGTGATAGATGATTATAGTTTGTTTGAACATTCACAAACATATAACACCGTTAGCTTTAACTTAAATGATATTTGCCCTAATTATACATACAAATTTTCAGTCCAATATCATTATCTTCTTACAACCACTTACAAAAAAAATTAAACCAAAAACAATGAAATCTATAATTTACAAGATTACTCGTAAAACTTTTTTTGTTGTATCCTAATTTTGTTTATAATGATTGAAATAAGGTATACTGGTTTATACAAGCAACAAAAACGAAATAAATGAACCATTAAAGATGATTTAAGAAATATGAATTAGTCAATAGTGAACTAACGAGAGTTTGAGCACCATCCCAATCCACATCACAATAAGCCTGCAATGAGAAAGACTTTTTATGGAAAAAGAATGTTCTAGAGAGGGAGGTTTTGAGATATATGAGAAGATGGAAGGCTGCGTTGAAATGCGGATGTCGTGGGTCATGTATAAATTAGCTCAAGATCTCCCGTGCATGGTTGATGCCAAGATATAAAAGTTGACCGATGAGATGACAATATTGTTGAATATTCAAGTAAGGTGTACACTATTCTATAAACAGACGGTAATGCTGTGGAAGAGAAAAGGATATTGGTTTACAACCTGTGAGATTATATATTCGTTGTGTAAGGGTGATGTCAAATGGCGAATGACCTAGTTCGAACGTAAAAAAGTATTTCACCTCGCAAAAAGCGGCAAGGTATATTCATAACCTATTAAACACCTGGATAAATGCGAACATGTTTCAAAGAAAGAAGCGTCTCAATTATAGATGTCAATGCAACTGTTGGAATCTCACAGGGCTATGTTCCGTGTCAGGCCAAAACTGATATTCAGGTGGTGTGGCCATAGTAGTTTTTGTATCCATGCGCTAATTGTCAATCACTATTTTTTATAGTTAATATTTATTTTTAATTTTATATTTATAGTATATGTGTTCCTTATATAAAGGGTTATCTCATTGTATTAGAGAAAGGAGTATTGTCAATAAAGCGTTAGACTGAAATGTTACAAGAGGATTATGCTCGATCCGCTTCTTGGTTAAATTAATTCATCGTGCGTGGCTTTAGGGGTGGGCATAATGGACCTAGAGCCGGAGATCAAACCAGAATCGAACCAAAATTGAAAAACTAAGAACCGTGGATAACGTTTCCAGTTTTAAATTTGAAAGAGCCATAAAATTTCGGTTTTGTTTCAATTCTTAAAATAGAGAATCACTGGGTACTCGTCTAGAACTGAACCAGTCATTTATTATAGTTTTATACTTGAAATGGTTGCCTCAATTTATATGAAGATAGAGCACGTGAACCGAAGAATGAAAGCTCGAGACGAGGAAGAATTTTTTTGTGTTACTTATCTTTTATTAATATTTTTTATGCAAATTTTATAATTTGGTTGAGTTGTAATAATTAAGTCTTAACAATTGATTTTTGTTAAAACTTTGAACAATTATAAATTTTAAGTTCATTCTAAAAATCGGGACCAAAATAGTATAATTCAGATCATAAATCGCATAATTAAAAAAATTGAGAATCGACCGGTTCTAACGGGTAGAACCGAAAAACCGAATTGACCCTTTGTGTAATGATTCCAGGTTCGGTTCTCAAAATTTGAGAAGCAGTAAGATTGGTTCTGGACCCACGCCCACCCTTACGTGGCTTTATCCTAAATATTAACGAAAATCGTACGTTAAGATTTAATTACTTCAACCCAATCGAAATATAAAGTTTGCAATAAAATATATATATAACAAATCTTTGCCCTTCATTCTTCAGTTTATGTGCCAACTCAAACCGCTCGATTTTTATCGGTTAACTAGCATTTTTTGATTTTGAAAATCAAAATCGAACTGAAATTGAATGACTCTCTTAAATTCAGAATCAAAACAAAACCATTTACCACATTTTATGTTTCTTCAAATCTGGTTTGATCCTGGTTCGGTTCACAATTCCGGTCCAAAAAGTTGACCCTTATATCCATGGTTGATAAAAAAAGATATAAAGGTTAATTGCAAATTAATATATCTATAAATTGACCGCCTACCTTTAGATGCATTCTAAATTGTTGGTGATAGATGACTATAGTTTGTTGGGATAAATACCGAATTTACCCACTTATTATAATGCGTTTTAAAACTTATTACACATATTATAAAATATTTATTTTAAGCTCACTTAATTTTTATTTTGTTACACTTTTCTCTAAAACTGCTAAATTTTGGATAGCTTATATTTTTCAAGAAGACAAAAAATACCCCTAAATAATTAAATTTTAAGATAATTACACTTAATTGTATTTAATATTAGCCATTTTACACTTTCTTACACTTATTATAAAAAATTTATTCTAAACACATTTATTTATAAATTTTCTACACTTTTCTCTCACACTCTTAAATTTTGGACGAAATTTTTTTAAAAGATCAAAAATACCTTTAACTAGTCATCAACGGGCTGGGTTGGTAAAAGACATTATTGTTTCCGTTACTCATAAAATTCTTACCATGATTTATTTCCACAAATAAAAATGGAAAGGGAAAACTAATTAATATCAAGAGAGAACAATTTTGTAAGGGATAATGTACATATTCCGTTGGACTTTATTATAGAGAAAACGAACAAAAAAGGAACCGATAAGGAAGCGGCTTTGGGATCTTATAATATGTACAAAAACAAAAAATTGTGCACAATTATAATTCATGTATCAATTGTCATTAACTAGCAAGAACCAGTGATCTCCATCACCACATCAAATAGGGATGATGCAAAATGGCAATGAAAACATTTTGGCGACACTTACTATTAGGGATACACTCCAGTACAAACCAACATAAATGTTCAAACCGTCAGAATTAATCTGCGCACGCGTTGTCCCAACGCGCAACACGTGTCTAGGAAGGTTGACTCGCGGTGTTTTTTCGGGTCGCAAAAGTTTCACCCTCAGTACAAAAGTTCCACCCGAACCTAGACATTTCACCCTCAGTGCAAAATGTTCCAACTGTTCGGACAGTTAGGATACTTCATCCAGTTTGTACATGATTGTTTCTCCAGACTATTATTTATTCATCGGCTCATTGGACTGACCATCTTGGACAAGATATCGCTCTCGCTCCCGCTTCCAACGCTATGAACATTCCCAAGCTGAGTCTTGGCTTCACCAACGGCCCGTCTCCCGTCGCGACGCTGCAACTGCAGAGCGAATTCAAGATTCCACAATACATCGCCCATTGAGGGCCGCTCTTGCCCGCTGTCCGCCAGGCACTTGTCCGCCGTGTCCGCGAACTTGTTCATGCATTCCCTGTTTATTTGGCCCTTCAGGTTAGGGTCTACCAAATCATCTAGAGTCCCGTCTTTTCGGCATTGCAATGCCCAATCCGCCAGGCTCACTTGCTCCTTGGGGAGCTTCGGATTAAGGGCAGGGCGCCCGGAGAGGGCCTCGAATAGGACGACCCCGAACGAGTATACATCGGATTTTTCGGTCAGTTGCTGTCTCCTAAAGTATTCTGGATCCAAGTACCCGAAGCTGCCTTTCACTACCGTGCTCACATGACTTTGGTTCTTGTCTGGACCTGTATAAACACAGAATGATCACGTTTAATTTTCAAGGTTGACACATGTTGTAATAAAATTTTGTAGTGTTCTATATAAATTGGTGATAGTATTTGACTTTCACATTGGCGCATTACATATTATGTTTATTCTAAAAATTCTTAAGTAATCTTGTTTGGTTACACGTTAAAAAAAAGAAAATATACTTAAGGGTACAATGTAAAAAATAAATGACATTTTACATATAATGATTGTTTCATATTTTGCTATCTGAACTGTATATAATTTTTTAGTACTATAACTTGTATTTTGAGACATGTGTGTTAACTCTATTATTAAAAATTCAAAATGACTAAATTGCCTTTGTTTAAATAAAAACATCTGATAGGTTACTCCTAAACTAAGAACACTGAAGGACCTGATTATACAAGAGAGAGAAGAGGAGAGTGATGGAGTTTCCTCTGGACGTTGTTGGCAATTGAGAAAAGCGATAGGGCCTTGTGTCATCCCGCGAGTGAGTCAACAGCAGAGATGTTCTCGAAGAGAGAATTGTGAAACAAATAAGGGTCCATGATGATTTTAGATTTGTAAGAGATCATAATTGGGCAGGAAAAGAAATTCGACTTGAAATTAAGGGTTCGAGATTGAGAGAGATGAAATCTCTTGCGAGATCTAGCCGGAGAAGGAATTGTCGACGAGGTGGAGGGTCGAGGACGATTTGTACGATTCTGGTAGAGTCGGCGTGCAGGTGAGGCCGCAGATGATACTCTCATGATAAAGAAGAAGTAGAGAAATCTTGAGATGAAACATATGAATCATGAATAATAAATTAGGGTATTTTAATGAAAATATTACATGTTAGTGTGCCACAGATTTTATAACAGGATGATAACATTTGTCCTAAAGTAGAAGCTAGGCCTTTGAACATGTATTGAATATTTAGAAAACTCACAGAAAAAAGCTTATTCATAAAATGGAGCGCACCTGTTTTGGAGAGGCCGAAATCAGAAACCTTTGCAACCCAATTCTCATCAAGAAGAATATTAGTAGACTTGACATCCCTATGAATAATAGTGTACTTAGCTCCCGTGTGAAGGTAGTGAAGCCCTCTGGCTGCTCCAATACAAATCTCCAACCTCTGTTTCCACGACAACACCTTCTCATCATCCAAATTACCATTTTTACTATACAAATGCTCTCTCAAAGTCCCTCTCTCCATATAATCATAAACCAAACACATCTCCCCCTCCTGGTCACAATAACCCATCAGCGATACCAAATGCTTGTGCCTCAGCTTCGACAGCATCTCCACCTCCGTCTCGAACTCGTGCACCCCCTGCTCCGATGACGGGTTCGACCTCTTTATCGCCACCTTCAGCCTCCCCCCCTCCATCACTCCCTTGTACACCTTCCCGAACCCCCCCACCCCTATCACGTTCCCCTCGTCGAAGCTGTTCGTGGCGCTCTTGATCTCCGATAAAGAGAAGTGGCGGCACAGGCTCTGCGCCAGGCTCGATATGTTCCCGTTCTTCCTCGAGTCAGAGCCCGACCCCGAGCACGACGTGCTGTAGAGCCGGAGCCAGAGCGACACTTGCGTGTCGCTCCTGGCGACCGTGGCGTTCCTCCTCCACGTGCAGAGGAACACCAACAATGCGGCAGTTGACAAGGCCGCCAAGCCTCCCGCCGCCCCTCGGATCATTTCTTTATTCTTCTTCTTCTTCTCGTTGAATTTTTTTAGCTCCGCGGCGGCTATCGCCGCCTGATCCTCGAGCCTCATCCGCGATAAGTCCGGATTCGGGCCCGCAAGCCCTTTCTGGGCGTCGCGTATCTTGAAGATTTCTAGGCCGTTGAGGAACGAGTCCGCGTACTCGGACTTTGTCTCGAGGGTTGGACGAAGCTGAACCAGCAGGCTCGACTGGTTACCGGTGAGAGCGGTGACGTAGTCCTTGAACGTCGCGACTCGGGGACGCTCGGTGAGCGCGAGCACGTCGGTTTGGGCCTCGGCTTCTTCACCGTTGATGAGAATCTTGAAAACCCTCTGGTTGACTTTCGTGTGCACGTTCTCGCAGAAGTGCAGCCTGACGAGGTACATGAACCCCGGGTCGGCCCGGAAGCTCCACGTCAGGTTCGCCATGGCCGCGACCCTGGGGTCCAACCCGGAGGATCGCTGGGTCTCGTAGACTTGGAGAGGAGCCGCGAGGTCGGGGACGTCGGGTGCGTAGCTGATGTTGATTTTAGCGAGCTGGACGCTCGAGGCTCCGGTGATCCCGGCTCCGGCCCCGTCCAAGTAGGCGAAGTCGTTGTACCAAACCCTCCCCAGCCCGCCCGTGTCGTTCGCGGCGTCCATCCCTTGCCCTCCCACGTTGAGCCTGTACATCGTCTCGAGATCGGTACCACTCGTATCGAATGGAATCGACGCGTTGTCCATCCCGACCACGCGAGCATTCCCGAACAATTGCTCGCCGATCTCGACCAGCTCGATCCCGTTCACGAAAGCAAAACTAAATTTTAGCTTTGGAATGAACGAGAGAGTCAGCGAGGTGGCGTTGTTGAGGGCGAGGGAGTACTCGCGGACGATGTAGGCTTGAGTGAGGGCGGTCGCGGTGATGGATGCGCTGAAATTCTTCAATAGGACGATCTCGTTGGCTTTTACGGAGAAGTAGGAGTTGGAGATGTTGAGGTCGGGAGAATAGGAGGCAGGGTAGAAATACAGCCTCAGGAAGTACCCTTTGGCGGGGTTGATCTTGAAAACGTAGGTTGCTTTCGATTTGAAGATTCGTGCGGTCGTGTAAGGCATTGTAGAAGGGAGCGAAGGGTCTTGGATGTGCGCGGTTTTTCGCATGCTTGTTTCATCGCTTGCGATGAAATTTTGATCAGAAACCCAAATTCTGCCCTCCGAATCCTCTCCACCGTCGGATCCGCAACTTAGCATCAAAGGAGCAAATTTCTTGGCGTCGCACACATTGTAGAAATGAAGAATGCATAGTGACAAGCTATAGACGGCCAAAATGTGGGTCTTAGTTATTATGCACATTGCTAGCTAATTACGTAATTGACACATGCAAATGATACCCTCGATTTGTTTAGGCGTACAGGAAAAGGGCAGATGATGAAGAGACGAATTAAGACAAATTCGTCCTTCAATTCTCCTGTACGCCTAAACAATGAAAGGGTAGCGCCCGATCAAAGAGTTTTTTTCTCCTTTTTTTTCTCTCTTAGATATACTAAACTAGAATTTGTAGCAATATGGAATATTAGAGGTGAAGCATTTGGAGGCCTGCCTGGAATGTGGGAACAAACCAGAGCAGACCAGCCAAGAGGAGCTGATGGGAGATGGATGTTGAGAATTGCTACTAGAAAAAAATTCATCTTCTTATGTTTTGTTTTGTATATATGTTATGGGGTTCAATCTCAATATCGCCAACTTGTACGATTTTGTTTTTAGACGAGGACCTGGAAATTGACGGATGAGAGAAATTATCGGAATTGTGTGTTTTCTTTGGTTCTCATACATTTGAAATTTGTTTGGATTATAAATGTTCCTACTTTTATGTTCTTCCCTCGTATTAAAGTAAAGCAAGAGAAGTTTAAAAAGGGAAAATGTCTGGCTATTTTTATCTAGCTTCTTAAGTTTCAAAAATTTCATTTTACACATCTTTGTTAATTTTTGGAAAAATGACGAGAATACTTATGTATTAATACTTTTAAATAAATAAAAATTATTTTAAAATTATTTTTTTCTAAAAACTTTTTTATAAAAATAAAAAATGAAGTTTTAAAATCGATTTTATTTACTTTTAAATTTTATTTATTTATTACTAACATAAATGATGCTTGCATCGATGCCCAAGATCTTGCTGAACAGATCGATGACCGATTTGATTTTGGTATTATTGAAAGAGCCGTGAAGGTTATAGACATAGATAGTGTGATTGCGATGTTAGTTGTTGGGTCGCCAAGTTTGCGACGAGACACAGTAACATAAGTATTCTCGAGGAGATTCGGTAGCGCACAATGGGGTTAGGTTGAGAGAGTTCGAGTCGAGCATGCTTGGAGTGCATAAGGATGTGAATAAATTGAGGAGATGGGTGATATGATGTTTTGATGGCGTCGTGAGAAAGGGGTGGAGTCGAGAGCACCAGATTCATGCCCCTCTCAATTGGGATCTATCTCTCAATTTTTCAGGGCTAGCTAGTAAGGCCACTGAAACGACCTGAGAACTTCCTCTCAAATTCTGCGAGATGTTCAACATTTAGACTCGAGCTTTGAACACTCAAATATATCTAAACAAGTCTAAAGCAGATAGCGAGACGGTTAAGGAGTAGGAGTATTGAAGTGGAATAGACTTTATAGGTATAAATTATAAAGTGAATTACATGATATTGGATGATCATTTACAAACAGGGTTGTTTTATATTTATAGCTAATCTAAGACCTTGTTTGGAAGAGTCCTTCAGGTCAAAGCAAATCATGGGAGCTAGTCACCTCCATCTTTTCTTAAGCATGACAAAGTATGATGAATCACCTACTTACATCCTACTTAGGAAGAGATTATTCATTTCTCCTTTCACCACCTCTCGTCACCTCCTTCTTTGCTCAGACCACCTCGTGCATTTGGGCTCATCTTGTGCTTCTCGATTTTCTTAGCCAAGAAGCTTGTTGCCACGTCGAGCTTCCATGACCATCTTATGCTTTTCGTTCACATTGTCGTGCTTAGATAAGTAGCTCGAAAAAATCACACGTCACATCGTGCTTGTGCAAAAGTCACCAAAATGGCATATGTGGATACAAAAACGAGATTGGACTTGTCGGGAAGTTACGTCAGTGCTAATCCAAAATTTATCAGTATCAAGCCCAAGACCTTAAAAGATCTTAAAGAAGATAACCGTTTAATCAAAAAGTCATGGACGGAATTTTTGACCGAGACGAAGTAGTCTCACGTAATATTTCATAACGGTGCTTCATCCTAGTATCAAATTCTACAATTGCATCTCACTCAAGTCCTTGTCATTTATTTTATTTTATATTCATTTCAGTTTCATGCATTTCTTCATGTAATGCCCTTAAAAATGCTAAGTGTCTGTATCTCCCTTTTCGGCATCATCTCTTTGCATGTGTTGTTTTGTTACTTTTCTTAAAAAGTAAATTGCTTATCGAAAAAAACTTATCTACTGTAGTATTTGTTTATTTTAAGCAAAACCTATTTCATATATATATATATATGATAAAATTGGACTATTTAGTTAAATTATTTAAAAGAAATGAAAGCGCTCTGCTTAATTAAAAATGTGTTTGTTGCAGTCTCGTAAGTTGTCAAAAGTTGTATATTACCTTTTCTCGTTAACTTTTTTCGAAAATTCTGCTATTTTTTTGAAAACGACGAATGCGTCAAAAAATATTATTTTTAACTAATTCATCAAAATATTTTTAAGAAAATAGAATGAAAAGAAATTTTTTTATTTTTAATACATATTTTTACAGTTTTATTACTAAAATCAAAATTTTATTATTTATTTTATATAAAATATTTTTTAAACCTAAATAAAAAA
>JAYMTP010002220.1:0-20578 GCA_036897365.1 Geranium brycei
CATTATTAATAATCAATAACTAAAATTGATTTACTTTTAATTTTTATTAAATAATTATAATTTTAATAATAATTTTTAAATGATAATAAATTATTATTTTTATTAATATATATTATTAATAGATATTATTCATTATTAATAAGTATTATAATTTGATGAATTATGAATAATTTGATGAATAATGACATCACTTTTAAAACTTGATGAATAATTAAGGGTAAATTTGACTTTTTACACAAAATAAAAAAATTTTATCTAAAATTTAACACCATTAAAATTAAGTGTATAAAAACACAATTAGCTGATTTTAATGTAAATTTTTTTTTTGAGTTGTAATAAAGTGTGAAACGGACTGCTTAAATATAAGCAAAACTATAATTAATCCATTTATTTGTTATTTAGATCCCGGGTGGTCAGGGGTGGGGCCGTGTCTATGGTAGGCGTCAAATTATAATTGGTTAGCGTATGAACCGGACCGAAATTACTTTCCTTGTTTATTTATATAAGATAATATAAGTCGCCCAACCTTTCTGTTGAACAAATCATCATCATCTCTCTAACCTTCTGTTTCTCTGGATTCATTCTTTCATCGGACCGCTCATGGAAGATGTAAGCTTCTCATCTCTTACCCCTTTCTCGATTCCTCTTTTTTCTTACTCAACATTATTAGCCCTAATTTCTCTCTAAATTTGAAAATTTTATGGGCCCCATTTACTTTCCGGATCGAAGATCTAATACTTTGTTTCTCTTTCCCGTGTTTGCCTATTCTTCTTGTTTGCATCAATCTCTGTTGGAATTTTCAATACATTTGATTGTATGTATGTATGTGTCCTCTCGGTGATTAGGGATAGGAAAATTCCAGATTATTTTTCAGGTTATTGGGATGGAGTTAGGGAAAGAATCTGAAACATTTCTAAGATTTATTCACATTTTGCCTTGTTCTGTAGGAGAGTCCATTGGGGTTGCAAATACTAAGTGCAATTTTAGGGTTTCCAGTTATGAATATGGTATGAGGAAATGTTAAAGCCAAGCTTATTCTGAGGGTTATTTTCCAAATGAAAAATTACATTTTTAGATTCATTTTCTTCTTTATGTGTGTGTGTTGTATAAGTATCATAATTCTATACAATTTGATACCTTTACAGAGCTGTAACTCCACATGTTTGGTAGACTCTTAAATATTTGTATCATTTTCGATAACCACATCCTTTGTACTAAGGCAGAGTCTATCCCCTCCTACTGTTTGTGGAGTACACACATCAGCAACAAACAATATTTTTAATTTCATTCCATCATGACTACAAATTTCTATTCAATATTCCCAAAGTTTTCATTCATCTCAATTTATTCTGAGTTTGTAGCTTATTTATGTACTTCTACTTCAAATTTTTTTTACTTGTTCACGTATCCAAAAAGATTTTTCTTTATTTTATTTATGTTCCGGCAATCATCTTGCTATTAATTTATTTCTAACCAGCAATTACAAATATGCCACAAGTAACATTTTGACTTTATATAAATGCATCTACGACACAATAATTGCTTTCCACTAAGCATTGCATTGGTTTATTAATCATTGATTGATGTATTGTGATAAAACATCCGTGTCCATAGTTAGATATCAACCATTGGAGCAAAAAAAGCTCCCATTGGCACTACACACATACTCTCCCCTATATTGGATAGCACTGCCATTATACATGCTCTTGGCAGTTTCTGAAATATCTAGGTTGCTCTTACATTTGTAGTCAAGTTATCCACTTATGTTTTCTGCCCTCTTAGTTTAGTTGACCAGTGGTTTTGTTTGGAAATGTATGCATACATGTTAAGGAGAAACGTTTTTTTTTTTAATTTGGTGGGGCCTGTGACGAACATGAGTTGATTTCACTCCTTGTGTTCTCAAACATCAAAGTTACTAAGATAAATCATTTTGTTGTTCTTATCTCTCAGATTGAGCTGAAAACAGCCCCTGCTGACTTCCGATTCCCTACCACAAATCAAACCAGACACTGTTTCACTCGCTACATTGAATTTCACAGGTATCATTAGTAGTACCAGGCCTAGAGTGAGGGTAAGAACTCGACTAATTTCTTATTATACTTGTATTGATTTCAGATGCATGTCAGCAAAGGGGGACAAACCTGCTGAATGTCAAAAGTTTGCCAAGTACTACCGTTCCTTGTGCCCTGATGAATGGGTAAGAAGTAGATGTGTGTTCTTGAAATTGAATTTCTTACATTGTGGGATGCATTTCATTTTAGGTTGTTAATCTCTTGATGAGTATGTGGGACCCACAAATTCACCTGATTTTGGATCCCCTGATTTCAAATCACACCCCCTACCTATTATTTGAAATCCCCAAAATCTGATTTATTGAACTAATTTTAAGAGAAAATGATTTTTTAATCCCATAAATCTCCCTTTAAAATCATACTAAATAATTCTGAAACATAGTACATTTACATATGTAATTACATTTGTATATCAGTTTGAAGTTCTTGATGATTGTACTTCCAGGTTAAAATGTTTACACAAAAAAGTCTAATTGATTGTTATTAATGGACTTGCTTTCTCTTTTATATGTATCATACAGCTTTACCCTTTCTAGATGGAAATAGGTCATTTGATGATGTCATGTATGACAAAATCTAAAGAACAAAACTCCAACTATCTTAAATGCAAAATGGGAAAGCAGAGCAGTGACTACAGAAGTAACTTTTTTCAGCAAGTTGATTTTGTCAAACATAATGAGCTACCAACACTAGTTGGGCCAAGCGGTAAGAAGCTCACTTAACATATGTGAGGTCCTGAGTTCGAATCTTGGTACATGCTAGTAGTGTAGGATGGTTTTAATTATTGCCGATAGAAAAATAATAATAATGAGCCTTAAAACATCAATTCTTCACCTTTTAAGAAGTGGTAAACTTGGGGCCTTGTAAATTGTTGTGCATATTTTATTGAGATATGAGACTGAGCCTAGTATGTGAAGAATAAATGGTATCATGTAAAAAGCTTACCTTGGATCTGTTGTTTTAGGTTGCTCGGTGGAATGAGCAGAGGGAGAATGGAATATTCCCAGGTCCTCTTTGATCTCACATCATCAGCAATTCTGATCCTTCTGCAACAATCAAAGTGAAATTTTCTATGCACATTTATGTGGACCTGGTTTCACTATTTCGAAGTGAATATTTGTGAATAAGGCAACTATTGGATGCTTGTTTGAGTGTTTTTTGTTATATTGCAACATCGTCATTTGACTTGGTCAAAATTTTAGATTGCAGTAATGGTCCTGTTCTATTGCTACTTATTTAGCAGTAATAATTTTCAGCTAATATTATTGAATATTGAGGAGTTAATGAAAATCTCTCCTTGAGTTACAATTACATACTAGAAACTCATTCTAGTATGGGAGAGCAAGATTGACCTGGATCTGGCCTTAATCCATGGTGCTCAACCCAGGAATTTTGGGATGTATTATGGTTTTAAAAACTAGAATTTGGAGCCAATCAGTATGAATCACCAATCGTAAAAGCGGTAATTTGTTTAACTGGCCCTGATGTGGATAAATAGGGTATATGCCATTTTGTGGCACATCAACCCCCTTACTCTTTCAAAAGTGGGGGTGAGCATGGGCCGGGTTGGCGGCGCCGGCCTATTTGTTGGGCTGAGCATGGGCCGGGTTGGCGGCGCCGACCCAATTTGTTGGGCCCAACCAAGTGTGTGCATATGTATGTGCTTTCATCAATGATGGTGCATACATATGCACAACGGAAATCGACTCAGATTTTAACCGGTTACAAATTTATTTGACGAATATCGATTCACGACTTCCGTAATAAGGTGGGATCGCGGAAACACATCACATCACAGGTGTCAAGTATGAAAAGAAGGTTTAATTGCATTTTTTCCGAAGTCTAAATTTTTCTTAATTGAACTCATTATCATGAATAGTGTTAGCATAGCTGAAGAACACAGCCAACCCTCCCAAGTTCACTTTCACTTTCGCATAAATGTCTCAGCTTTGGAACATAAATGAGATTGATATTGCACAAAATTGTCTTAATTGAGTGTATATCAGTATCACATTCAATTCCAATTGGAAACACTTTTGCTAGGTTAGACTTATGGTAGAGAATAATCTTATTGATATCAATGTTGTGTATTACAATAGGAGTATATATTAATTTATATAGGGTGTAGACATAAGATAAATAGAAAAACTAGTAATAATAAGAAATCCTAACTAATAGCAAATAAGAATAAACTAGAATAATCAACTGAAGTGCCATAATGGTTAAAAAACTACTCTCTCTAATCTCATTTCTGTAAAATTGACCGTATCTGACAATATAAACCGCGATATATATTATACAAGATGGTCTCTATTTTTTTTTCAAGGGTACCCAACTTAATGCACAAGGGATAAATGGGGGATTAAAGCAATAAAATAAAATCAAGTAACGTAGAAAGAAATTTTAGGATTGCAACTAACAATTATTGCCATCGATTTGTTTATTGACATATGATTAGTCTCTAAATTGTGCGTTTTTATTTTATCTGAAAACCTCAAAAACAATATTTGGGAAATTTAAAAAGAAATGAATGAGAGGTGGTAACTGACATTTTGAATTTAGTTCCTCACCCACATAAGGAGGAAAGCGAACTTGTCTGAAACCAACCCACCTCTTGTCCAACTGAATACACGCAACAGTAGACGTTCCATAGGCACCATGTTTCGTGTTAGCAATAACTTGATAGGCATTTTGAACGTGGTGACGTTGGTGGTGTCGATCCCGATCCTGTGTGGCGGAGTGTGGCTGAGCCACCGCGCGAGCTCCGAGTGCCAGCAGTTCCTTGAGAAGCCCGTCATCGCCCTCGGCGTCTTCCTCTTGCTCGTCTCCATCGCCGGCGTCGTCGGCTCCTGCTGCCGCG
Organism: Geranium brycei; assembly: GCA_036897365.1. Classification (NCBI taxonomy): domain Eukaryota; kingdom Viridiplantae; phylum Streptophyta; class Magnoliopsida; order Geraniales; family Geraniaceae; genus Geranium; species Geranium brycei. Next base: position 4,933 of record JAYMTP010002220.1, read on the forward strand.
TCTCCTTCCTCCTCTGGCTCTACCTCCTCGTCATGTTCCTCCTCATCCTCCTCCTCTTCTGCTTCACCGTCTTCGCCTTCGTCGTCACCAACTCCGGCGCCGGCCAGGCCCTCTCCGACAAGGGCTACAAGGAGTACCGCCTCGGCGACTACTCCCACTGGCTCCAGAGGCGGGTCTCCAGTACCAACAACTGGAGCAACATCAGGAGCTGCCTCGCCGACTCCAAGCTCTGCTCAGATTTCAACCTCAAGTACCTCGGCCACTCCGTCCACACCTTCTACGCCGCGCACCTCACGCCGCTTCAGGTATCTACCTTTCTCGATAACCAATTTGACCTGATTTTGTGTGTTTTGATTTCATTTTGCATTCGGGATCAGTGAATCTGTTGATTGTAAATAATGTGAAAAGTTACATGCCTTTTGAGCTACTATTGACCTGGTGATGGTGATAAAATAACTGCCTGGCATCACTTTTGTATACCACTGGAAAGTGTTTTATATCTTTGGTTAAAGCTTGATATGATCTCGAATTCGGTTGAGATTGCCATTTCAATACTTGAATTGGAGGTGGTTGGATCTGGTTGTCTACCCATAGGAAAACATATGGGGCTGTTTCTTAATCATGGACTCAATTTTAACCTTCAATCATGGCTTTCGATCCATCACGCTGTCTTAACAACCAGTGAATTCAATGTCACATGACATGAGCCTCATGGCTTCTTGTGGTTTATTTATTTTCCTAATCGTTTGCCATTATGCGAGTTTTTTTGCCTTCTGCCACGCTTGCTGTGCTTTTCCCGAGTGCTTTATTCAAATTGCTGTTAGACTTGTAGAAGCTTCGTGTAAATTAAGTTATAGCTGCCAATGGATGCTTTATGACTCTTGAGCTTCACTCGATCCAACATGAACACCCTAATTTATCTCCCCAAATGGGTTCGCTGATAAATTGTGAACATGCCAATTGATTTGAAAATTGAAACCTTCTTTATATTGCACTGGTGAGACTATGCCACAAATGGGTTCTATTCTGGAATATATGCATGTTATTTTTGTCCACTCGTCTTGCCATTGGGAATAAGCATATATATATGTGCCAAGAGCTACTTGTAAAGTATATTCTTACATCTTTCTACTTACTATCAATGTTCATTTACTCACTTCCTATGTTTGAACCTGCAGTCTGGTTGCTGCAAGCCATCTAATGACTGTAACTTCACGTATGAGGGCCCAACCAACTGGACGAAAACTGCTGGCAACTACACCAACCCAGACTGTAATTCATGGGATAACAATCCGGGCACTCTTTGCTTTGATTGCCAATCATGCAAGGCAGGACTTCTCGACAACATTAAGAGCGACTGGAAGAAGGTGGCTGTCATCAACATTATATTCCTCGTCTTTCTGGTTATTGTCTACTCCATCGGTTGCTGCGCATTCAGGAACAACAGGGAGGATCATTCCTGGAAGCGTTACCCATGAGTCCATCACATCCAGGTTTGGATATTAGTTCCTCACAGTTGCTACATTTTATGTGATATGTACTAGCTTTCTCTTTGTTTTGAAAAGCTTGTCATTTTCTTAAGGGGGACAACATTTTATGATTGCCTACATATATGCTTTGTAGTTTACCTATGATATTTTTTTCAAATGTTGTTCACAACAACCTCTGTCTTGTTAGATACTCAAAAATATTCATTTTGATTGTGTCAAACACAACTGACTTCGATTTCTTACTTCCATATAACTATCAGCAAATACAAAAAATCTATTGTGGTGATGATCCTACTGATTGTGGATCAGTTAGTGAGAAGAGGTTCCGTGTGTTGCTCGGCAGGGTCCTCAATCAGAACTTGCACACTTGGTGAGTCATTCGTTCCCTGGTTTGAACCTGAATCTCCATTTTTCTGCTTCTGGTCTTTTGCTTTGCCCCACAGCACAACATATAAACCAATTATCACCACTATAGCACCTATCATGCTGCAACCAAACAGACAATTCACATTTTCATCGGGACTAATAAAAGCAAATAGGCTTAAATCATACTGATTTTTATTTGGAATTACCTTCCCAAGTAAATATCCTCTTTGAGAATGATTGCTGCCAATACGGTAGTGACAATGGTGCATACAGGATTGAACATTGCAGAGAACACTGGTCCTTTTACTGATATGCACCATGCTTGAAGAAAGAATGCAATTGCTGAGCCTCCAATTCCCTGATTCACAAGTTTTTATGGTATGTGTTAAAACCCGGCCCATCTAAAAAAAGAAACGACGGAGAGAGGTGCAAGACTAGTTACCGAAACTAAAATGGAAACGATATCGATAGTAGTAAAGAGTTTCCAAGCAGAAAGGTGATGCTCAAAGCAGATTGCAACCACTGCAGATTGAAATGTTGCCAAGAAACACATCCAAGCTGATAAAGACACATGGTCAGGGTAACTTTCAGTGACCGGCACCTACACATAGGATCGGAACAACATTAATTAATGTCAGTGATCAAAATTAGTGTTTTTTGGAGGGTTGAGAAACCCACCTGCAGAATGAGCCAAATAGACCAGCAGCAGCAACTGGTGAAGAGACAAGCACAGCCTATGAACCATGTTTTAGTAGTTGTGCCAAGAAATGGTTGGAACATCGGGGGCAATGCTGCGTCAAGCAGCTCAGGACCTCTGAGCAGTGTCATCACAGATGCTCCTCCCACGCACAACACCGTTCCTCCAATTTTTGCTATGCTTCTCACTTGCCGAATGTTGATTGTCTCCAATCTGATGGGTTCAATATCGATCGGGTTAATGAAGGTAAATCTTTATTAGTTGTCAGTTCTTTTTTCTTGATATTATCTCGACCCGCTAGTTTGAATTTCAACAATTTGATTCAAATGGTAGACCTGACATCTATATGTAGGTCATAGTAAGACTGAACATCTACCTATGAACCAAACACCACAAGAGAATGAAATAAACAGAGCAGATGTGTAGAACTGAACTTTTGCAGCGAACTATAAAATAGTATATATATATATTTGTTGTTACCCCAGAGTAAAGGCAATGAGGAATGTGATGGCAGGTATGAGATTGTTCATAGCGCTTGCCATGGAAGAAGAAACTAAGTATATCCCTTCAAAATACAGATTCTGATTGATAGTCACTCTGAAACCAAGAAGAAGAGGAAGACATTGTTTAACAAGAATCACAACTATATCTAAAATCATGTACAAATAATACACTATGTAGAAACAGAAGATGAACACCAAAAAGTACCCAATGAGGGAGGTGACAAAAATCAACCAAAAGCTCCTAAATCCCATAGACCACCTACTTGTTTCCTTCCTGCCAAACAAACAGAGGCATCAACAACCACACCACTTCAATAAAACAGATTGCCAAAACCTTATACTTGAAAAAATAAATGAATGGTACCTCCAGGAGCAGAAATAGGCAATGGGAAGGATGATGAGGGTGGCGAGGGCTTGGCGATAAAAAACAAAGACGGAGGGGCTCATGCCTTCGAGCATGGCTTCTCTGGTCGTCAGAGCCATCACCGCATAGGTGCACTGCAACCCTATCATGGCCATTGCCGGCTTGTAATCGTCTATTCGTCCCATTTTTTCTTCAAAGATTCAAAGGTGATAGAGAGTGTTTTGACGAGCTAGTAGCTACCTCCTTCCCCAGCTTAATTAGTTTTTATAGTAAAGCAATGAGAGTGGGTGAGGTGCAAATGATATTTTTATTTTGTGTAAACTTCATTTATTGTAACAAATAAAAACATTACATTTTTGTGGTCGACCCACCATCTTTCTTTCCTTTCCTTTATTCGGTACAACCAGATGTCTGTGTTTCCATATTTAGTCACAGTTTTCTTCAAATTGTTTCAGTTTACTACTTGTTGCTCATAATTGTCACAGTTCCTTTAATGCGTTGCATTACAACCGAACTAAACATAAAATTGAAAAATTTGAAAGAAAATAGGTGGAAAATATAAAATCAAAATGATTTAAAATAATTCAAATTAAAACAAATGCTGAAACTAATTACACGGCGACCACAATCTAAACAGTTTTCTTGGAACATAAACATGATATCAAAAAATATTTAGTAAATTGATTTGAATCAACATTTGAGTTCCAGCAAACATAGAAAAATTTGATTCATAAAATCAATTTAAGCAATAAATTTTGCTATTAACTCATCAGTTTGAGTTGTTTAGTGTCTTGAGTTTCAACAAATTGTGCAGACCAATATATATTGTGGAATTATCATATACACAAGTATAAATGTTGAAAGAGTTAAAGTACATTTCTTATGTTTTGAAAACACATGTCACACTATTTTAATTTAAATACCGAGAATCAATTTACATTCTAAAAATGTGCGCCTCAAACCGATAGGACATTCCATTGAAGACTATTATTTAATGAGTTAAACACAAAACAATAAGACGCGAAATCGTAGAGATTTTTTTATTTCTTGACCACATTACCATGTAAATAGTATTGTCAGGAAATAATTGGGCGCATAAAAGTGTAACTTGAAACTGAAGAAAGAAAAGGGTAGGGAAATGATGAAGCATGGATTTACTTACTAATAATATCTCTCAAGTTTAGGAGAATGGTAGATGACAGAGTTATGAATTTCTGTTGGGTCCATTCCATCTACCACTCTTCACTCTCTTTGTTTCATCTATTTTCACCTGCCTAAATGGTGGCCATTCCTTTCCCTAATCATCTTTATAAGCATTCAAATATATGTGGCTGGCCCTCATAGTCTGTAGAGACCGTCCACACCTATATTCAAAAGTAGCTCATTTTTAAGAAAATACTAAATATATTTTTCAATTTCAATGACAAAACATTTTAAATTTGGGGTGGATCACATTACTCAAACCTGAATGTGAAATTTTATTTTTAGGAATTCGAAAGAAGGAGAAGACGAGTATTTGAATCTATCGTCAGGGTTGGACGGATACACCCCACTTTGTCCATATTCGAAGGGAAAACCCCTTGTTATGGACCGAGTTTCGGGGAACCGTGTTATTAGTCTTTTAACCCATTTGTCAGCATTCGAAAGAAAAACCCTCATGCATCAAGATTCAAACTCAGGACCTCACATATATTAGTGTGAGTTTGTGTTGGTATACATAAATGTCCGTACTTGATATACATACAAAATATTTAGTATCAAAATAATTTTTTAAATATATTTTGGGACATGTTACATAGATTCTCCTAAGTGATCGAGGTCAGCGCAAGTTGGAAGAATTATAAATTTTTAAGTTGGGAGTCGGATGGAACATGGGTCGGGACGGGAATCGAGTTCGGGATCAGTGCGGAAAAAACTCGCCCATTGCCATCCCATATTTGACTCTAGTTACATAATGTATTTAAGAGTGTAAATAGCAAGTAATGATTTTATAATGTAGGTACAATTCGGAAATTAAAGAAAGTAAGATCACTGTGTAGGAAATGTTAAGAACTTTTTAACTCGAAAAGGGATTTGGTATATCCGAATCATTTTGGGAGGGAAGAAAATTACAAAACCCGTTCTGTCATCTCCATAGAAAGACGATATCTCTTGAACTCGACGAGAATATGATATCCCGATTTAAGGGAATAGGAGACGGAAATTGTTGTTACCATCCCTAGAATAATTGTTAAATCGTATCTTTGAAAAGGAAACATGTAATGGTGCCCAAAAAATCAACAGTGGAATCGACCCACGTTTTGTGTAATGACAACACTTGATGTCATTGTGGGAACGAAGAGAACAAATGAGCTTCATGACAGTCGACATGCGACAGCATAAGGAGAAGACAAAAATGAGTCCCACACATTTCAATTCCACACTTATGTTGTGTAAACCATACATTACGATTACACTTAAGTAATATACAACTGTAAAAAGATATCTCGGAATTTGGGCCCAGAAATCAATTCTGATTTGGGCCATCCTATCTCTTTTGATGGGTCTTCCCAGCCTGAATCATCTGATTGGAATTCTCCCCTTGCCGATTTTATTTCCAATTCCAAGGTGAAGCAGAGACGCAAAAAAGGCCAGTTTCTATATTGATCACGCGTCTCTTGAAGGGGCCTCCAGAACTTTTGTTTCTATGAAACATATGGGTTTCACCACTGAGCTTTCCGATGAAGAGGCAATTCGCGACATTCAAGAGAGGGAGATTGAGCGGGCTAAATCTGTTCGAAAATCTTGATGTTTTTGTTTCTTTTTCGTTCTCTTTTTCATTTTCATTGTATGTCACTTTATTGTTATCATTATTTCTGTCCACCCTTCTCGGGTAATAGTCGGTAATTTTGTTCTATTGCTTTTCAATAAAGTAATTTGTTGATAAAAAAAAGATATCTCGGAAATGCTCAATAGGACAATGACAGTGATGCCTATATTCCTTGTTTGTTAGTGCTCAGTGCAATGTAATAATTATTACTTGTTGCCTGAATATAAGTAGAAAGATGAACAACTAAGCACGTACTAGAAAGAAACATAAAGCATATTCATGGACCTTTGCAACGACAATATTGTCACTGCTGCATACGGTAAAATACTCCTACGTATAGACTAACCGCTCATCACTTTCAGGTCTATTCCGTAATTTCAATTCATTTTTAACGGTGCAAGATGTGAAAAGTTCTTGCTTTGTTAATGAAGAAAGGTTCTCGGTTAAAACTTACAAAAGCTGTTTAATCCATCATCATCATATATATATTTTTGCTTGGTTGACATGGTTAAAATGAAAAGTTGGCATGTGATGAGAAATCTAAATGTTTTCTGGTGAAATTTCTTATCAACCAAAAGCATAACTGTCCAAGTATATATATGGTCAATGATGGATCCAAAAATTCTTTAAATGGAGGGTTATTCATGCTTTTTTAGGTCCCGAAGCATTTAAGATTAAAAAAATTGTCGCCTAATTTATAAGATTTTACTTATTTTTAGGATTCAATTTTTTTATTGCTTTACGCCTCAACCTTGGTTGGGCTGGCCCTGGGCCTAACGGTACAGTTCTAAGGACTAACTGAATAGGCCCCTTCGACCTATGATCATGATTCATGTAAGCACGCTAACGGATTGATAACGACCAAACAGTTCTAACGAACACCTCAAGCTCTCTATATTCTCAACTTGTTTCAACCTAAACGAAAGGCTTGTTGGGGAGCCCTAGCTTACAGAAAGTCCATCCCCAACGTCGCATCCTATTGGAGCACAATCTCCCGAGCCGTGACAATAGGCTTCGGTTTGAATTTCATGAACGAGCTAGGAGAGACATTCGAGTAAGGAAGAGAAAAAAAATTGAAGAGAAGAGTTGAGAAAAGAGCATTGAGGTCGTCCACTAAAATGGTGGCATCTTGATCTAACAAAAGAGGGATATGAATGAGGATCCAAATTAGGCCTAGGAGGAGATGGGCCAAAGACAAGCCCTGCTAGATTAGTCAGGGCATTTATGACTACTATATATATAAAGAAAAAGATGACACATTATGTCAATCGCAAGTAATTCTAATATAAATTGATAAAATCAAAAGAATTTTATTTTCAAATCAACCTCTATTTTGATGGAGACTGAAAATAAAACCTAAACCTAATTGAAATTTCATAAAAAAAATCCTTGTGAAATATATCAAAAAAGTTTTATATAGACTAGAGTAGAGAGATGTGACTTGTAGAATCTTTTTCTCTTGCATATACTGTTTTCATGTGTCAAGATGTAATGTTTTTATCTGTGTATTTTGTTTTTGAGGTTGCGTGTTGTCTTAGTCAATGAGTTGCAGTGGATGATCTTAATTAGTTGTGTTATTGAGCAATAATGGGATGATGATTTTAGTTGTCACAAAATGTTGGTGGTTGTTGCGGCATATATATCATTCTACATGGCTGTTCATAGCTGAATTATTTCAAACACACCGCGGTATATATATATATATATTCATCGCATTAGCTTATTATATTTATAGATATTGTGCTCTGATAGACTGTTTTTCAACAATATTTTCTGCCGTCATATTTACCCTTTAATTTCATGTTCAAGTATGAACAATTTATAGTGTTTAGGAGTAGCTGTAGACGTTAAATAATGATTTCAGCTGGTTGTGTTAGTAGAATACTATATAATTTATGCACTTGCCTTGTCGATTAATTACGGTTTGGGGAATTATGAATTTGCTTCAACTTGGTTAATCCAGAGCTGGTATTTCTCAGTGTAAATTGATTCTAGGGTAAAGTACACTTAGCCACACCGAAGTTTGACAAAAAAAATATCTAGCCACCCACATAAATAAAAGTGGACATCTATCCTTCGAAAGTGGCTAAGTGTACTTTCCTTTAATTCTACTTTGAATTAGGTTGTATTTCATTTATAAGCAATATTTATGGAATAGCATTATTTTTCATTAAGATTTATTTAAAAAAATATAACATTTCATTTTAATTACTACTTATAAGAGTTCAAACCATTAAATTTTGTATTATAAGAGTATGTTCATTTAAAATGGAGAATGCAAAATTATTGTCAGTAAATATTAATTAATAATCACAGTAGTAATACAATTTGTAATATGTTAATTATAAATATATAAAAATTGTAACATTATATATTATAGTATATCAAGTTGATTATCAAGTTGGCATTTGCTAGTATATTTGAGTTCCTTCTTTATCCTTTTCATATAAAATGAATATTGGACATTTATCTAGTAAGTGCTGGCCCAAAATCTACGTGGTCAGTGACTTACATGGAAGAGAAACTATAATTATTCTTCTATAAAAAAGGAGACAATAAAGAGGATAAAAATATAGTAATTACATAAATTCAAGAAAGTAAGAGTAAAAGAGAACGTGCATAATTTTTATAGTTTTTAAGCTCCAGTCAAGTTAAAGGGTCAGATCAGAGGTTCATCCACAGTTAGATTTAACTAATTTTTGAATAACGTGTTCGAAAGTTATATAACTATATTCTAAAGGGTGGAATTCACATTTGAAAATCTTAATGATTTGATACGAATTTATGACCGTGTTCCACAAATTCGGTGAGATTTCTTTACTCTTTCTTTTAATTAGGGTTAAAGCCGATATTATTTACTCTTGAGACAATGTACGCATCTAAATGTATATAGAAAACTCGTTATACTCATTATATTGACAGTGGAGATTCAGTGGCCTCAAGATTTATCAGGAGTTGAGATGTGTGGTCATTAAGTCTTTTTTCATCAGTTCCTTGTGTTTCATTACTCAGTACGAGTACCAGTTTAGCCCAGTAGGTTCGGGGTTAGGTGTAGGAGTGGTTTCGATTTGGGACGCTTCAGTTCGCCGATTGATACAGTATGACATTCTGCCGAGTTTCTTTCATTAACCTTCACGCCCCGTCGACCCCGACAGAGAGGAGAGCTTTATGGGACATTCTGAGACAAGTGCATCTCACGGTAGGCCCGAGGTTCGCCCTCTTGGGGGACTTCAACACGGTCAGGGATCCGAGTGAGGTGACCAACCAGACAGTTCATCTGGACTGACATGACTTTGACACTTTCATTTCAGACTTGGACCTTGTCGACTTTCCTATGTCGAACAAGGAGTATACATGATTCGGGCCACGTTCGAGAGCAAGTAGACTTGATCAAATTCTTCTCGGTTAGGACATGCAGTTCTTATTCTCGGACCCGCTGCTCAAGGGGGCTGACAAAGATGCTCTCAGACCATTATGCCATCATTTTAGGTGTTCAGGAGGCAGACTAGGTGTTAGAATAGGCTCAAGCCCATGTCTTTATGGCATGTTTAGTAAACTATGACGACTAGAGTTTTATATGTGTTAGTCTAGGATTTCTATATGTGAGAACTTTTTCTCTATAAATAGAGAGGTATGCTATGTATTTTGACATCAAATATTCAATAATAAACTCTTTTATGGTATCAGAGGTATTCTAAAGAATTTCGATCCTTAGTTCAATTTTTGTGTGAGTGCGGCTTTGCTCACTTGTTAATTATGATTTAACGGGTGGGCGAGACAATATTTTTTATACTTATTTTTCTTTCAATCTGCCGCATGAAACCATATCTTCTCCTTGGCCTACCTCCAACGTTTCTCTCTTATTCTTTTCTTATTAAAATAATTTTATCATGATCTATTCTTCGATCTTTATTAGCTTTCTCCATTCTCAATCTCTCCTCTTTTTTTTTCTTTTTTTCCACCCCTTATTCTATTTCTTTGTTACTCACTTTATTACCTTAAATCATATTCTCTATTATTCTAATATCTTATTCAAAACAAAAATCACTTTTCTTTCTCTCTTTTAATATGGTATTGCACCGTAGTTGCTTGAATTTGTTTCGCACCGACGTAGTTGCACCGTCACTATATGACGTAGTTGCTTTTCCTTCCTATTTATTCTTATTTTCTGATAACTCTCTATCATGCTCTCTTAGTCAATCTCCTTTTCTATCATTCTCTAATCTTTTATTCTCTCTTTAACTTTGTTCCCATCTCCTTTTATATTTCTCGACCTCCCTCGATTTCTTTTCTCCATCTCGATCATTATGGCTCGAGTTACTGCAGGTCAAGTTCACGTGACTCATGTACCACAATCTTTCAAGTTTGCAGATATATTCGTCTAAAACTTCCCAACTGCTCTCTTTGAAGACTTTTGCTCCGGTCAGAGCATTCAGACTCCTACTGCTCCGACTGCGGGAGCGTGTTAGAATAGGCTCAAGCCCATGTCTTTATGGCATGTTTAGTAAACTATGACGGCTAGAGTTTTATATGTGTTAGTCTAGGGTTTTCTATATGTGAGAACTTTCTCTCTATAAATAGAGAGGTATGCTATGTATTTTGACATCAAGTATTCAATAATAAACTCTTTCAGAATCCTACCTTCCCCTCCCTAATTCTGATGCGAAAATCGTCCATACTAGCCCTTGAATGCCAGATACGCCGTCAATCTCCTTCGCAGAACCCACCGCTGGCCACTTACCCTACCGTCCTCGAGCCTCAACCCATCAACGACTTCAATTTTGGGTTACAAATACAAGCTCATAATAAACAATAATTTTTTGTTCTGTACTTTTATAAATATATTAGAAAAAGAGTTCAAAGTAATTTTAATTTTTATAATACAATAATGTTTTCATTTTTTTATTTAAAAAAAAACTGTTAAATTTAACTCATTAGAGTTAAGTGTAAATAAGTGATAATTGAAAGTAGTGATATGTATTTTTTAACTCATTAGAGATAAGTGTAAATAAGTGATAATTGAAAGTAGTGATATGTTTTATTATTATTAAAGATAGTGATGTGAAAATGAATAAATTAGTAATAGTTGAGGTACTAATGTGTAATTTTTCCAAGTTATAAAATAAAAAATCTTGAGTCCGATTTAAGCCATATTTGCAATTTAAATGTTCGTTGAAACAAAATGTCCGTAACCGTTCCATACCTATACACCCGTTACCATCAAACTTCACTCATAAAGGTCCCACGTACAAACCAATTAAAACTTGACAGCTGTCTCTCATCACGCCACGTCAAAGGTTGTCCACGAGCTCCTCCAAAAGCCTCGCACGTGTCAACCCGTACGTGTGGTTCAGTGGACACATCAAATTAATAATTTCCATATTAATATTTCCTCTGAAAAATAGGTTGATTTGTTTTTATGGTTAAGCTTCACTGTGCTCGAGCCCCAATAATTTATTGTTTCCGAGAACCAGAGACCACTCACACCTCGCCACGTGTCGCTCACTCACCACCCATCACTCTATATATACACTGCCTATGAACCAAGTGAGTGACCACAGCGACAGAGAAGAGAAACAGAGTGATCAATTAGCTTCTTTCTTTTTCTGGGCCGTGTTTGGTTTCCGAGATTTTGCAGGAAAATGTTCATCGAGAGCTTCAAGGTCGAGAGCCCCAACGTCAAGTACACCGATGGCGAGATCCATTCGGTGTACGACTACGAAACCACCGAGCTGACCCACGAGAACAGGAACGGGACCTATCAATGGGTCGTCAAGCCCAAAACTGTCAAATATGAATTCAAGACCCAGACCCAAGTCCCCAAGCTAGGGTTCGTTGATTTCTGTTGATTTTAGGTTCTAATCACCATTTCCTGATCAGGGTTTGTCCCAAAAATGCTGATTTTATGATCTTTGATGTTTTTGTTTTGATTTTGTTAGGGTTATGCTTGTGGGTTGGGGTGGGAACAATGGCTCATCACTCACTGGTGGAGTCATAGCAAACAGAGAGTAAGTTGAATTAATTTCTGGATCTGCTGGTTTTTGTGGGTCTAACAAAAGATTTGGTTTTGGAGATTCTGATGGTTTTTGTTTGTTTGTTTGTATTTAATTTGATGATGGGTTGGTGGGTTGTTCAGGGGAATCTCTTGGGAGACCAAGGAAAAGGTACAGAGGGCCAATTACTTTGGTTCACTGACACAAGCATCTTCAATAAGGGTTGGCTCTTTCAATGGTGAAGAGATTTATGCTCCTTTCAAGAGCTTGCTCCCAATGGTATTGCCTTAAAATCCATATCCCATTTTAGTGATTTTATAATCACACAACCATCACCATTAAATATTATCACATATAGTTAGATATGTTTTATAAGGTATTTATGGTTGATTTGGGATAAACTCATGTTATGGTGTCTATTGTGAGAGTAATGAATGGGATAAATGATTCAGGTGAACCCGGACGATGTGGTGTTCGGGGGATGGGACATAAGTGACATGAACTTGGCGGATGCCATGACACGAGCCCAAGTGTTTGATGTTGATCTGCAGAAGCAGTTGAGGCCTTACATGGAATCCATGGTCCCACTGCCTGGAATCTTCGACCCTGATTTCATTGCGGCCAATCAGGGTGCACGTGCCAACAATGTTATCAAGGGCACCAAGCGACAACAGATGGAACAGATCATCAAAGACATTAGGTACTTTCATTCGTGACAACAACTTGCTTTTAACGTTCTTAAATATCAAAGTAAGATTTTCCGACTTATTGCTGATAAGAAAAACAAAATGCAAATGCCTATGTGGAAGAAGACACATATTCAAATCTCGAATATTTGAAAAAAGTGTAAGGAAATGGATGGTGGATCGAAAACCTGACTCCTGCTGAGTGGAAGCTGAATCTTGAACTAGTTTAGAAACTAGTCTTAGGCTGAATATTTCATATTCTTTTTCTGAATGATTTTTAAAAAGAATTGGCTTCTTGATGCACAAATGTGATTTGTTAACTTTGAATTTAGGGAGTTCAAGGAGAAAAATGGCGTGGACAAGGTGGTTGTGCTGTGGACCGCCAACACGGAGAGGTACAGCAATGTCATTGTAGGGCTTAATGACACTGTGGAGAACCTATTTGCTTCCTTGGACAGGAACGAGTCTGAGATTTCTCCTTCCACCTTGTACGCTATCGCTTGTATCCTCGAAAACATTCCCTTCATTAATGGAAGCCCGCAGAACACTTTTGTCCCGGGTTAGTTTCTTAAACTAGTCGGAGATCACTTAACTTCATGGTTTCTTGTAATTAGTTTCCTCAAGAGAGAAAATGTTGTATTAAATGTTCAGTTTGTTGTCTTGATGTTTAGGACTTATCGATTTGGCCATATCGAGGAACAGTTTAATTGGAGGAGATGACTTTAAGAGTGGCCAGACCAAAATTAAATCTGTTCTTGTCGATTTCCTTGTTGGGGCTGGTATTAAGGTATGATGTTTAGATTTTTTTAATTGCATAATTAGAGCACAAATTGAAGAAATTAAGATGTAAGGACAGTTTGTAACTCTTAATAGTGTTTCAGTCACTAAATAGTTTTCATAATTGTTACATAGCCAACTTCAATTGTGAGCTACAACCATCTTGGTAACAACGATGGCATGAACCTGTCGGCTCCCCAAACATTCCGCTCCAAGGAGATCTCCAAGAGCAATGTCGTTGATGACATGGTCGCCAGCAACTGTATCCTCTACGAGCCCGGTGAACACCCTGACCACGTCGTGGTCATCAAGGTATAGTCTCTCCCACAAACCATGGAATGTTGGTTTTGCTAGCAAGGGCAATATCGTAAATATTGTATTTTGCAGTATGTGCCATATGTTGGAGACAGCAAGAGGGCCATGGATGAGTACACTTCTGAGATATTCATGGGTGGCAAGAACACCATAGTCATGAACAACACCTGCGAGGACTCGCTCCTGGCCGCCCCGATCATCCTGGATTTGGTCCTCCTGGCCGAGCTCAGTACTAGGATCCAGCTCAAAGCCGATGGGGAGGTAATTATTAATCACCATCATTCTAAATTTACATCTATAAGAAAATTACACTAATATTGGGCTTGCAGGGAAAGTTTCACTCCTTCCACCCGGTCGCTACCATCCTGAGTTACCTTACCAAGGCCCCTCTCGTATGTGATTCATATAATTTAGTTCTTCTTGAAATGATTGATATTTTTTTACCACAGTGAAAATGTGCAATATTCCATTGTTGTGGCCTGGGTTTGATTATATATATAGCAAGTTATTGACAAAACAAGAATTGTAGGACCAATAGAAAAACAAATTATTGAATTGTTGTTGTCATGTGAATTAATGTCTTCTACGTAGAATAGTAAAGATCCGTGACTTTGGAAATAATGTGAAAATGTCGGGTTTGACAGGTTCCTCCGGGTACGCCGGTGGTGAATGCTCTGTCAAAGCAGAGGGCAATGCTGGAGAACATAATGAGGGCTTGTGTTGGCTTGGCTCCTGAGAACAACATGATTTTGGAGTACAAGTGAAGGGAGAGACCAGAACTAGTGATTGTGATTCCCTCAGCAGCTTATTCATAAAGAATCCAAGTCTGTGTACCTAGGAGTGAATGTAATGTTTGTGTTGACAAAGTTATCTTTAGCTTTATGTTTATGTGTGTGTCTGGACTTTCTATAATTTCCATCTGTGAACATTCACAGAGCTCACTCCTTTTGTATTGGGAGATTTGAGAAGTTAAATTAAATATATGGATGTGAATGTGATTACTGAAACAGTGTCTTGAATTCCTTTTTTGTGTTCTAAAAATTGGTCTAGCCAGCGTCTGAATGGAGATTTTTAAAACACCAACTTTGTGTTTTAAAAAATGTTAGCCACCAGTCGGGTGAATAGGTCATCTGGTTAAAATTAGATTGATTGAAAATGAAGCAAACTAATAGTCAGGATATTTTTGGAACGCTGTTTGGTATAGCCTACTTAATCTCCACAAAAATGATTAAGGCAGACACAAATTTAATTAATTCTCTCATTAATCTCCAAAGCTTTTATATGCTCAACTAGCACGTGGGATCTTCTTACACAGGTAAAAAAAACTAAAGTGGTAATTTCATATAAATCCCCTATGGTAAGTGAAACTTTGATAACTGTGAGCCTCATGAACATTACCAAAGTCTCACTCATCACTAACGGTGTTAAAGATTACATGAAATGTCGAATTTGCCCTCATATTAATATTCAAATTCAACTTCTGTTATGTTTTTGTTCAAATTCAACTTCTGTTTCAACATAGTTTTTTATAAAATAAATAATAAAAATTGATTATAATATTTTTATTAAATATTAAAAACGGTTTTTAAATATCGTTTTTTATGTTTTATAGTTTTTTTATTTTCTTAAAAAAATAATATTTTTAA
>JAYMTP010002221.1:0-20577 GCA_036897365.1 Geranium brycei
GAGTTCTTAATTTCCATTAGGGTTCTGATAAGCTGGCTCTCATATCTCTTCACTGCATTGATATTGCTCCCAAATAAGCTTGAACTCTCCATCACCAATGGCCTAATAGCCTCTGAGCTCAACATGAAGTTAGAGCCAAGAAGAAGAAAAAAGAAGAATATTGTTGTTGTTGTTGTTGATGCCATTTTCTTATGAGCTAAAATGTGATATTTGTAATGTGGTGGTGTGTGTTGTGAAGAATGTGGCATCATGAGGGCACTATTTATAGTGATGTGGTGATGGGGTTGTAAGGCTTATACGGGTTTGACTAAAACCACAGGGTGCATGCATTTACTTGTGTATTAGATTCTCAGTTTAAAATGTATGTCTTCAATCGAATCAAAATTTATCGTGAATAATCGGTACGACGACAGAGTTTTGCTTAACGGTCAGTGATTCGAGGTTGAGTGGCAAAGTGTCGGGTCTGGAAGAGCCGTCACGATAAACTGTTCGATAAAGTTGGCGCATATCGGGATATATAAGATGTTTGTCGAATGTATTGATGCGAAAGAACCCATCAACGGAACTGGAAGTTACGACTAGGGCGTGAACTCGAGTTTTCTGTTTCTAATCGTATTAAGGTTTCATGTTTTGTTTTCAGGTCAGATAAGTGTAGTAATTTCTTTTTAATAAAACACATCTCTTCAGTCGTCACATTCTCAGTTACCTTCTTAAAGTTTTTAGTTAATGTTTTTATTATTATTTTTTCCTCTCTTACTTACTCGATCTTTTTCATTGTAATTTTGTCATACTTGTCTGTAAAAATCTCGCACTTAAAACATGAGAATCATATCATCACGTTCGTCAACTACTAAAGCTCTAGGTGGATTAAAATTTTATTATAATATCATAAATTCTTATTATTTCACGTGCAAAATCTCTTATCTAAAATCTACAATGATCAAGTTCCAAACTTCTAGGACCTACTCTAATGCATGATATATTATATTTATCTTATAAAAAAATTACAAAAATATGTATATATATGAAGAATATAACGTGGAGAATGAATGTTTTTCTTTTTCGAGTGAAAATGAAGTTTTCCAAACAAATACGTGAATCATAGATTTAGACGGTGGAAAAGTTTATATATAATATATATTGTGTGGCCTACAAAAATGTGGGGTTTGTGAGACTTCAATTTTCACTTCCAATTTCTCGCCGCCGCCACCACTTAAAGATATAGAAAGTCACACATATTTATGTTTTTTTTAGGGAAAAGTAAATATATTATTAAATTATAAAATAAATTAACTCGGCATTACACCGGACAACCAAAGCACCATATGGTAGGACAGATCATGCATTGTGATCTCAGATACTATTAGTTAAATCAAACATGGTTAATTCATGAGCCATTAAATTATAAGAACAACGAACAAAATAAAAGATAGTGCAACAACATGCCTCTTGTAACCTTGCAATTTTATTTAATATACCTAAAATTTAAATTTTATTAATAAAAATTAAATAAAGAGGATCGAGTAAAGTTAAAATAGAGTTTAAATATTGTTTCATAATCGAATTCGAGTTTAATTGCATAAAAAAATTTCGGGTCCAAGCCAAAATCGCGACAAATATTATTTTTAAATCGAACCGAACATTGAAACAAACAACCGACCTTGATTAGTGTAAAAAACGTTAGCCGGTATGAGAGAAGTCTTTTAAGAATTAATTGGAAAGTCTTTTAAGAATTAATCAAAAATTAGTCAAAATTATAGAGGGTTAATCTGCGCCTAATTGAGAATTAATCGGCAAGTCTGATTTTTACAACAAAAATTTAAATCAGTGCAAAATTAATATTTTTTGCATACGCCTGTTTCCGTACTGATGGGCCGGATAAGCACTCGATAGGCTCAGCCCAATTATCGTCACCCCGTATGAGCCCATCTAAATGGGCCCATAGAGAGACGTTACCAAAGGAGTAGCTTTCCAAGTATTAATCGTTACTCTCACAAGGAACAAAATGAGAGTCACGCAGATTTGGCTCAGAGACGATCTTCATCACCGAACACACCATGTCCTTCTTCACCGGAGACGGCAACGATTCAGTTCCGGTGACCGTGTCTTCTGGATTCTCCGATGATCGCGACCATTACGAGGGTTTGAACTCGTTCTCCGCCAACAATTTCGCCGCCGATTCCGATTCAGTCACCGGTTCGCCCAAATTCAACGAATCTGTCTATGCCTCTGGAGGCGACGGGTTCGTGGCGCGTCGAGAATCGGAGGTTCTGTACTCGCCGCCGATCTACGGCTCCGATGGAGAGTACGGTGTCGCGGACGGTCCGATTCGGCCGGATATGGAGGAGATGCAGCGCGAGGAAGGATTTGCGATCAGAGAATGGAGGAGGTGAGTTCTGTGGAGCGATCGGTGAATTTTGCGATTTATGTGCTTATTTGAACTGTTTTGTTTTGAATTTCGTGTTCTGTTTGGTTGCTGAGAAAATTGAGGGAAAATGAAATGGTCAATTCCTTATTGATGCTGCTCGAGGCTAACTAATTTTTGTTGTAGGCAATGAAAAACTCATCTATGCATTTACTAGCAAAAAAGTGATTAGAAAGGTACTATGAAAATGAAAGCACTAGCTTGAGGTAGTGCTTGATTGTTGTGTTTAAGTTTCCCAGTCTAATTTGATTGTGTATGCATTTGTTTATATCTATTTTTTTATATATATTATATTAGTTGATCTGTGTCTTTCAGGTTTTTATCCAGTACTCTTTAGTTTTATATAATTTTATATATAATTAATCGGTAGTTATTTCGATTCATGCAGAAATTTCCTGTCTGTAAATCACATGATCCCATTGTGCTTCACCTTTAATTTGTTTAAATTATTTATTATTCTGTAGAATTCGATTTTAATAATCTGATGTACGTGAATGTTGATGTTTTCAGCATAACATATTGTAGTGTTCCTTACATTACAGTGGACCAGTGAGAAAGTTACAAACTATGGTGCTTCTTGCTTTTACCAAAACTTAAAGAGCATATTTTGCGAGCTTAGCTTATACATCCTAAATGAATTTTATTCTCAATAGGTCTACATGTCTACTTGATGTTCGTTTTTTAGTTAATTTATATGCTTTTGTAGTCAGTGATGAGGATAATTGGCATGTTTTCTATTTCATGTGTTTACTAAATCATATATATTATTCGGGTTCGATCAATTATTTGTGGTGGTAGCATATCATCTTTCCGCCATGTATGTTGAAAACTATATCGAGTGGTTCTCACATTATTCTGTTGATGTTGTAATATTCAGACAGAATGCAATTCTACTGGAGGAAAAAGAGAAGCGAGAAAGGGAGTTGTTGATCCAAATAATGGATGAAGCCGATGAATACAAAGTTGAGTTCTATAGGAAGAGGACAATCGCATGTGAAACCAACAAGGCTACTAACAGAGAGAAGGAAAAGGTAAAGAATACTAGCTTTGAATTCTATGTTACTTACTACAATTGCTCCCAAGAATACGAGGGAGGACCGACACAAGCTGGGCCAACAGGTAAGGAGCTCACTTGATATATGTAAATCTTGAGTTTAAATCTTGGTAAAAGACAATTAGAGTAGATTTTCTACTCTAAATGCAAACCTTGAGTTCAAGTGAAAACTCTTCTTAAAATGCAAACCTAAAACCGGTGTAAATGAATCAATATAAGTTATGTAAACATGGATATGTGAATCTCAACTATTTGTATGATGTAGACATGTAAGATCTAATCTCAAATGTTTGAAAGTTCAATCTAAATGCCCATATTAGTGCCTAGTTTGCATTCTAAGTCAGAGTTTTCACTTGAACCCCTGT
Organism: Geranium brycei; assembly: GCA_036897365.1. Classification (NCBI taxonomy): domain Eukaryota; kingdom Viridiplantae; phylum Streptophyta; class Magnoliopsida; order Geraniales; family Geraniaceae; genus Geranium; species Geranium brycei. The sequence goes on from JAYMTP010002221.1 coordinate 3,845, forward strand.
CCAAGAGTATGATCTTACAGACGGTAGAATCTTTTAAACAATCAAATGTATATGAAGTTTATTCTCTATAGTAGCAAAGCTTCTGATCTTAGAAATGAATTCTATACCATCTGCTAGCAAGTTTGTCTATAAAAGATCCATATTTTCTTGAGCATTAGCTTTCTAAGTTCCTCAGAATCACTTAAAGCTTGTTTATGATTTTAATCTGATCGCAAAGTTCCATGAGCTGCTAGATGTTCTTAATTAGACAGTCTTTATGATGTGATGTGTATGCAATCCATCTTTGACATTTTATTGCTTATCTATAAAATATCTATATATTTTTTGAGCATGAGCTTTCTGTTTGAGTGAACATTTTTTTTTTGCTTCCTCTAGAATTACATTTCCAATTTTATCATCTGATTGCAAAGATCAACAAGCTGCTAAAAGCTCTTAACTAGACGGTCTTTAATTTATAACACACATTTCTTTCCGTCTCAGTTATTCGTGGCGAGCCTCGAGAAGTTCTATGCGGAGGCCAACAAGGATTACTGGAAATCGATCGCTGAGCTCATCCCGAACGAAGTGGCTGCCATAGAGAGGAGGAGGGTGAAGAAGGATCAGGAGAAGAAGCCGTCCATCGTGGTCGTGCAAGGCCCGAAGCCCGGGAAGCCAACGGACCTCTCGAGGATGAGGCAGATACTTGTGAAGCTGAAGCACAACACACCAGACCACCTCAAGCACTCTCCACCAGCACCAACACCAGTTTCAGATGCTCCTCAGAGCTCAAAAGCGGCAGCTATAGTTGCCCAGCCCAAGGAGGTATTGGCAGCTGCTTGATTGTTGTTGCTCCCAGCATTTATCACAACTTCAATCAAATAGAGTTAGACAAGGATATTATTATTATTATTATTATATGCTGAATTTTATATGTTGATGAGAAGATGGTACATAAGGTCTTTTACCAGTTAGGTGAATAAAAATGTGACATCTCATTAGACTTATATTTACACCAAAGTGACCTTTTGGATACACATAGTTAGAGATGATAAATTATTTTGAATCTGACAGTGTTGTAAAAAATGTCTGGCGCTAATCAGTCAGAGAGAACTTGTTAGGGACTAATCAGACATGTCAGAAATTTTTACAACATTGTCGACTAGACTCAATATTCTGATCGGGAACTCAGTATGCGGATTTGGGCACCCACTGTCAATTTTACATTTTTATTACAGGGAGGAAGAATGCCTTGAACTTGGCAGATACCAGATATTCTCGATCTGGGTGAGGTCAGATATCACAAAACTCACCCCATTTGCCATACCTCGCTTGAAAAAATCCACTTGGTTTATCCTGGGTTACTAGAGAAATAGGGATGACAAAAGTTTCTAAACACAACAGGGACTCGATATCCCCAATTCGACAAGGCATGGAAGACGTATATTCTCAATCTGACAGGCATGGGACATTGATATCCCCGATTCGACGGAATAGGGGGAATAAAACACTAAATTCACCTCATTGTCGTCCCCAATGAGGCAAAAAGACTTTAACACAAAGAAACCTAATATCTCGGTTCCGACATAATAGGAGACACAAAAAACACTGAATCTGCACCCATCCCTAACAGGAAACGCTAGGAAGTAAACAAAAGTAACTGGGGCCATTAATTCTTTCATAATACATATAAAAAATCATTTTCCAAGACCATGAATTATGTTCAATTAATGTTTCCGGACAGTCATAAACTGAAGCTAGGAGGAAACTATTACTATAGGTTACTTGATACTAAATTTACAACTGTGAAGCAGTCAACAAGAACCCTCTCTGGAACTGGGACCAAAGATTGAGAAACCAAACAAATAGCCAATTGTGTACAGCCTATCAATGCCAAAACACAATTCACTGCCTTAAAAAAGAAGCATGACGACTCTAAACCTAACGATACAAAAGCCGCCAATCAATTAAAAATTTAATATATAATCTAGCTTCAATCATTTACATCAATCGTGTTAGTTCTCTCCCAAATACCCGAGGATAAATGATTCGAGAGTTAAATATACGGTAAAATCAGAAATGAACTGTAAATCTCATAAAGAATCGACTATTATATCACCTGCCACGCATGCTAGCGGGAGATTTGCAGCCGCCGATATTGTCTTCCACTTCACTTCCATCCAGACAGAAGCCATTGTTGTTGACGCTCACTTCGGAACTAGCGTTACTGCTAGTTGCAAGGGGGGAGTCCGAAACACTGATCGTTCTGCTTCGCGCGGGTCCTGATCTCACACTATACATGGATGACGCGGGAATATTTGTCATCAGTGGCCGTAGATTACCAGGGATCGTTTTCCTTATATCCTGTTCAAGACGGAAAGAAGACATCATAAATTTGATAAAATGACTAAATTCATGGCATCATCGGATACTATGCATCAAGAAATGTGAAAACGAGATGACAAGTAACTACTAATACTTATTCATTGTCATTTTATTGAAATAAGGAACTGAAGAAAATATAATCTGGAAAAAAATTTAAGTAAATGTGTACCATATGACGTATAGCCATATCCAGAGATTTCTTTTAGAGCGTTCTTCCAAATCCCATGCTGTCCGGCGAGGATGACTTTGTAGAGAGGTTACCGCGAGGAGAATGTTTCTCGTCTTGCTTGGGTGGAACTAGCTTCCGCATATTCATCACCCTATCAACCATTTTCTATCCATATAAAACAGGGCTCACGTTGTCATTAGCTTTTGAATGCCAGCGACTAATGGCAGGAACAGAGCCCCCGCTGGAATTCAAAATGCCATTCGGGGGTCGTCCTCGCGATGGAGAGCATGATTGTCGCCTTGGTCTTGTGGCGGGACCTGGCTCAACAGAAGAAGAACGAGGACTGGGAGCTCCGGGCCTGCCTCTGGTGGCCGAAAGCGGCCTTTCGGGTGCCGATGTCCTTAAATTCGGTGGCGTATCGAGTGAGAAACCAGGCATCTCAGAGGGGTTCCATGGTCTGGCTTTCGGTGTTGGAGAAGTGCCACGAGATGGAACTGGATTCCTTGAAGTTGAGCTAGCTGGCCTACTAACCGAAGAAGATTTAACTGGAGGACCACTTACACTGGGCGCACTGGATAGTGTGGATGGTCGGCGAGTTGGTGTCGCTGATCTCGTTGCGGGTTTCGATGGAGGCACGGATGTGGGTTTGGATAGAGGTACGAAGGGCCTTCCAGTTGGCATTGAAGATCTTGCTGTAGACCTAGATAAAGGTGTAGATGATCCAGAAGGAACAGTTGGCTTAGTAGCAGCAGCAGTGAGCCTAGTTGCAGAAGCTGCCGGCTTAGTTGCAGATGCTGCGGGCCTATTTGAAGGCAAGGTGGGTCTGGTTGAAGGTAAAGAAGCCCGAGAAGTAGGGGTCGAAGATCTTGAAGGCTTAGATGCTGCATTCAATGAAGGACGCCCGGTTGGAGTGGCGGGTCTAGATCCAGGGCCTCCAGATGACGAGGGCCTGCGTGTCCCTGCACTTGAAGTGTTCAGCCCAGGAGAGGAAGCTGGTTGTCTAGATGCTAAGCTGTTTCTCGCTGTAGGCTCTGGCTGGGTGTTTGCTAACTATAAACACAACCAAAATGCACAAATAATGAATTGTTATTCCTTATATGGACGCATATGTTAAATCATGACGCAAAATAATATTGCCCTCATAGAGGAAATACCATTACATTAGAAGGATAGCAAGAATAAAAGAAGTTCTTTTTTTGTTTTACCCTTCTTTTTTTATCATTTTAAACAAGTGTTAATCCCACAGTTACCTAGTTAACGTGATTGTTTTATTCTCAATAGTATGAAATATGGATACTTCTCAATTTTAGCAGCTACATTAAATGTTATAATCCATCAGTGTTACCCATAGTAAAATTTAAGACAATCTTACTCTAGATTTGAGGACAGTTGGACGGGCCTTAGGAGTGCCCATCTGACTCATAATGGTCTTATGTGATTCCAACTCCAAACAAGGAAAAAGTGGAGTACCAGGAGGGGTTAGAAGCCTGAAAAGGAAAAAAAAATACCTCCTTAATATCAACTTTTTTCAAGACAGCAAACTTAATGCAAAATATAACACATGCATAAAAATATGTACGCGCGTGAGTAGCTCCACCAAACACATAATGATGATAGAGGTTTGAATAATTGTTTCGGTAGTAACTGAGAAACTAGTCTAAATTTTCTTAGTAGTTAGTACACAATCAGGGAACTTTAGATATGAAGTGTAGATACTAGGTAGTAAGACTCTATCTGTTCTTATTCCAAAACCAGATATCCTGATAGCAAGATAATCATTCAACTTGAACCCAAATGTGATTCTCCAATAACAAAGATCCATGTATTCAAAATATTAGCTTATATAATCTCTCTCTTTCTTTTTCACATAATTGATGTTGCCCTCGTTAGTAACCATGAAATTACATGCATGCCAATGCTAAATTTGCAGAAAGCCACAAATGAGAGTCCAGACTAAACATGTGCTCTTATTTCCATTTCTCATAAATCTCGTACTGATCTATTGTCAACTATGAATCCATGTGATTAAAAGAGCAGATTCTACTGGCATAATATATAACGAAACATTCATCAAAACTAACAAAACATTTGAAAAGTCAAAGATGCGATCACATACCAATCATATTCATTTTTATCACTCTCAGAACTGAGGAAATCGTCAGCACCAGTTTTTCGAGCTGGAGCTGCTGATGTAACATTAAAAATCGGCGATGTACCAGACTTTGATTCTGCAATACAAGAAACACCATTGCAACAATGAGAACCATGCTTGAAACTAGTTCAAGAACACAAGTTGAAGCAATTTTGATGTCTGTTTCTCAGTTCATGATTCTGATTTAAGAATAACAGTACTCATGATGAACAAATAGTGTTTAGCAAAAATATGCACAAATTTAATACCTAAAGGAGCATCGAACTCTTCCGAACTATTCAGGAGAAGATCGTCGCGTTCCTTCTCGCGCCTCCTCATCTCCAGAAACATCGCTAGATCTTCTTCCTTCTCCTTCATCATCGAAGCCCTCAGCTGCTGTCTCTGCTTCGCCGCCGAACCTTGCATTTGCGACTCCTGTGCCCTAAAACTGCGATTCATCGCGAAAATCCGAAAATCTTCAACAATGGCGCGATAAATCCCCAACCGAAACCCTAGCTCAGCTCAACCTTCAAGTTCCAAGCAGGAACGGTCCTAATCTCTACACTCTTCGACGAGCAAAGACCGTAGATCTGAAATCGAGCTCAAGAGCACGAATCAGAGCACAGAGAACACGCATTTCGGCACTAGTTTCTCCAAATGAGCTCAAAATTTTCCAGAACTTAAAACTATAGCTCGACAACGACTCGCAGACCTCGGCTCGAAGAAATCGCCGTCGTTGAAGGACGAGAAGAGCTCTTACGAAGAGACTTGGCGCGAAGTTCCCACCATTGTTGCAGAGCACAAGGTGCAGAGAAAATGTAGAGAGAACCATGGAGCAGATTGAGGATCGATAGAGAGATTAGGACAAAGAAGACATGACATTGTAGAGAGACAGGAGAGTGGCAGTGATGTAAATTAGTTGAGGTTTGGTGTGCAAAATAGTAAAATAGATATTTAAACGATTTTGCTTAGATGAGTTTGTGACTGGGAAATTATACAGTTTCACTCACTTGAAGCCTAAGATTGCAACATCTGTATTTGGATATATGGATAATTACAAAACTAACCCATAATTTTTCTACATGTCCCTTCTGAATTCGAAATGCAACTTTGCAATTGCGCCCTTCATTTATTCATTAATTGTGTTCCGATAAAAAAATTAAATGGCAACTAAGGCAGTACCAAGTATGATAGGCCTTAGTTGCCCTATCATACACTCTCATGGCTCGCTTTGACAGGCCAAAATCTTGTTCCACCTTTGCATATTGAAGATACAGAGGCTTCAGTTGATCGCAAGGAGTGTTCAAACAACTCCCTTGCCCGCTCCACTTCAGTTTTTCCATATCTCTCCACAAATTTACACAGATACGTCGTCCATATATCCTTTGCGTGTAATTAATTATGATCTGCTGTGTGGCTATTCTCGAATCCAGGATACACTCGTACACGGCTCGAGTGGACTCCAAGGTCCCGAAGCTCTCCTCCAGATGGACATAAGTCTCAAGGATTTATGCACCTTCATCTGAACTGGTTGATTACCATCAGCGGCCACTCTCCGCTTGACTTCAACGGAAGGCTCTGCGCCTCATCAATTCCAAAGCTCCATTAGAATTGTTATGCCTTAGCTCCATCTCTGCCCACTCACACCAAACACTAGCCAATTAGAAGGCTGTTCAAGTAAACTACAACCATTTGGTTGTAGTTTACTTGAACTACATTTTAGTACATTTTACAAGGGAAAATGATATTTTAGTACGTATACCACTTGGTACGTATACCGGTGCATAAATGACACTGGTAAAGATGGCAGCAACATTAATGTTGGCTTTGTGAGTGCCGAGTGATTCGGAAGATGAAAACATTGAGATTGCGCAGATCGCGCAAGAGGAATGAGCCAGAGAATGATGGTGAGAGCCGGCTTGGCGCTCTCGAGAGAATTAAAAGACTGAAGAAAAATAGTTAAACCTCTAAAATGTAGAATGTTGTACCAATTCTCCCATTTTTTGTGTTATTAATAATAATTGATGATGGAAGTGAGAATTTTAAATGGCACCAAGCATCAGTATGTTCATGTTTCTGTATTTCAGCTAATTTGATGGTAGGACTTGCAGGTCTGAGTGTCACAGTATCACATACATAAAAATGTAGCTTTGGGATATAGAAACACAGTGTGGTCAATGTTAAAAAGTGGCTATTTATGTTTAGTGTGAGAAAGTAAATGTAAACTTACTACCTTTTTACATAGAATATGTCCATTTGTTTAAAATTAGATTCTCACTTAATACTCCTTATAATTATATGAAAGTGGTATGCGTACTAAAATGTCATTTTCCCTTTTTACAATTAATATAGTAATCAACAAATATATTCTTAATTCTAAAAAAAACAAATGTATTTTTACAATTATCCCTTGCATCATACACTGTTTTGTGAGATTTGCTTTCTTGTTACAGAAATGCAATATAATAACTACAAGTTCCTTATGATTCAAATTGCAAGACAAGAGTTTACTTGAACTTGAAGAAAAAGTAAATTAGAATAAAATGTTTCAGTTATTATCACTACCCATACATCAGATTTGGGGTAGCTAGAATGAGTGAGTTACAGTTTCTGCAGAATGTACATTTCAGACCAGAATTGTTCAGGCATCGTCGGCGTCACTTCCGCTGATCTGTGATTCACGGCTGATCCAGTAATTGCTTCCGTCGGGACCGGACATCTTAAACCTGTTCAACACAAAAAAAAAAAACAATCCTCGGATCATCAAGTAGAAATATCTGTTCTTTAACCTTTTATTCATGAGATAATTGCAAAATCTGTGTTTGAAATGAGTTGTGTACTGCATTCAGTCGTTCATTACAACAAAAATTTATCGTAACGACGCCATTGAAAAGACAGAAATACCCTTTAATTAACAAAGATAAAAGGTACATGTAAATATATATACATATATATCGTCAAATAATTACATGTAAACTTTTATGTATATTAGGAGAAATTATGTCATTTTGAAACAAATTGGAGATCACATGTCCTCCATGTGATCCATTTTCCGTCGATTTTGACGAATTTCACAAATTATGCAAGAAAATAATTGTATTTGCAAAAATGGTAAGGACCCCGCTTTTATATAAGTGAGGTCATTAGTTCGACTTTCACCACAAACATTATTTTTCGATTTATTGATTTTTGCTGATAAAAAAGCACGGCCAGTTTTTGCAATTATATTTATTTATTTATTCATTTCCCGTGTATTTACCGCTCAAGGACAGATTTGCCTTCCTTGTACTTCTGGTTCTTTTCATGAGCTCTCTCCTGAAACAAATCGAACGAAAAAGTTACAACCAGAAGGGAAAATACGTAAACCATGATTATGATTGTTATTTCCTGGTGATCTTACGTATGTCCATCCCACGATTGATCCGCATCCGACACAGAAAACGTCAGCGACTGTGTGCAACCCGGTCATCATCTGTCTATCTTCTCTGTCTCCGATCGTCACGTTCACTCTGCCAAACATTTCGAAATGAGAAAAGGAGCAACCTATTGCTTACACGCGGCATCTTTTGACTTTACGTGTCATAGTTCATGTTTTAGTTCATTGGAACATCACATACCAGCAATTACAAGACATACTCGACCAGAAACAACTTGTTTTCTTTCACAGCAACCATGAACCAGATTCAGGTGCATATAGAATGTATATTGAACAAGTCTACGCTAATGATGTGTACTAGATATGTGTGAAACCGAGTAAATTTCAGTAGATGCTATAATGAATAACCGAACCCTTTACAAGGCATTTGTATTGTAGCTGTTCCATTTCAGTTTTAATATGAAGGCATTTTCCGATGAACATCAAGAAAACTTACACCTTATTGAAGAGATAGGCCTTCCCGTGCCTGCTGTGGAAGGACTGAATACAAGAGAAAATATGTAGTCAGAACATTTAATCAAAACTTCTCCGGAGATCCGAAATGAAACTGAGAAAAATAAAACCCTATAACATGTAGCATTATCACATAGATTAAAAATAAACCAATTACAGTATGGTCCTTACTCACACAAACCCAGAAATTCAAAGACCATCATCAAGAATATACATATCTACACAAACCAATTGAGCTAAAATTGAAGTAAATGCAGAGAAAATAATCAATTCACTGTTGAAGAACTAAAATACCCAAATGAGCTAAACAACCCAATTACAGTGTGGTCCTAATCAACACAAAAACAGAATTCAAACTCCATCACCAAGCAAATACATATCACACGAGCCAATTGAACTACAACTGAAGTAAATGCATAAAACAATATCAATCCATTGTTGAAGAACTAAAATCCCCAAATTTGCTAAATAACGCAATTACAGTATGATCCTAACTAACACAAACCCAGAAGTCAAAAACCATCATCAAGCAAATACACATCTACACAAACCAATTGAACTACAATTGAGGTAAATGCAGAGTACAAAAATCAACTCACTGTTGAAGAACTAAAATACCCAAATGAACTAAACAACCCAATTATAGTATGATCCTAACTAACACAGAACCAGAATTCAAAAACCATCAGCAAGCAATACATATATACACAAACCAATTGATCTAAAGTAATGCAGAAAACAAAATCAATTCACTGTTGAAGAACTAAAATCCCCAAATGAGCAATCCTAAAAATAGCTTCCCCGTACTACCCAATTTCAGTATGATCCTAACCAACACAAACCCATGATTCAAAAAGCATCATCAAGCAAATAAATATATACACAAACCAATTGAACTACAATGAATCAAATGCAGAAAACAATATCAATTCACTGTTGAAGAACTAAAATCCCCAGATGAACCATCCTAAAAAAAGCTTCCCCAAACTACCCAATTCCCGTAGTCAACGAAGTAGCTTCAAGCCACGAATCAACAATCAAAATCAATTTATACAACTAAATCAACAAAATCGAAAAAACCCAGATCAAATTTCACAAAATCGAAGCGATCAGAAGAGTTGGGCGAGAGATCGGGACCTTGGAGACGATGTCTTCGCAGAGACCTAGATGGGTTCGACAATGCTTGCAACTATAGACCTTCCCTTCAAGATGAACCACAAATAACCTCCCCATAGCTTAATTCGACACAACAATCTCTACAGATCTTCGCAGAAATTTCCAATTGGTGGGTTTCTGAGAAAATCGGGAGATCGAAGAAACGAATCGGAACAAGTGGGTGGAAACTCAGATGCCTCGAGAATCGAATTGAAAAGTAGAGAAAAAAAATGAATAATACTCATCAACTAGCTTCGTATTGAAGTCCAGTTGCTAGAAATGTGTACGGTGAAGCCTTCACAGTTTTATTTTAAAAGTAATTTATTTTTCTCGTCGATGTTTATTAATATTTTCATATTGAGTATGGTTAAAATATTATTTTACTGTATTAGAAAAGTTTATGGCATGATTGAAATTAATATTATTGAAAGGAAAGGATAATTTTAAATACTACTAAAGTGCAGAATAATAATTGTTATTAGGTAGGATTGTCTCGTATTTGATTTTCTTTTGGAACTATAATGACCAAATCACATGGTAGATTGGAGGGTTGATGTTATTGACCATAAATAGATCACTTTTTCATATATTTAATAAATTGTATAAATGAGTTATTATTATTATTATTTTAAAAAATAAGAGTTAGTCTGGCGGGAAAATAGTAGATACCTTAATTAGGGTTTGTGTGTCTCTGTGACGAGTCCCGTTGTGTGTGATTGTGTTGATTACGTCACGATTATTTGGTCGATTGTTGAATTGGAAGTCGGATATTAATCGGGATTTTACGGTGGTTGGTGTTTTTGTTTGTACATGATGCTTGACTCAAGAGCAGGACTGGGCTGAATTTGCGAGCAGTGGCAGAACTTCCAAATTTATGTGTCAGTGATGGCGCTTTCCGATCTCTACTTTGGGAGAAATTCCATTCAGATGTAGAATATTAGCGAGTATTACGAGATGAAGTTTTTGTAGATGTGGTTTTGGGCCAATCATTCGAAGGAGACAAGTCGGCAATTGCATATGTCGATCTAGGGAGGATGTTGGTTCATTATTAGGAGTGATCATGTGTTTTTTGGCGTCGCTAGGAAGACTAATGTAAATACATTGAATTAGGGGTTCTCGGTTTCTACAAGATTCGATATGCTTTTGTGATGTTTTGAGATGATAGATTTAAAGTAGTTTGACACGGGGCTCTCGTTCTTGTGAGAAAAATGTGGGGGGGTTTGGTTTGTATACCTGGAATATAAATTTTGTTTTACTAGGTGTTTGTTGTAAGGCGTTCACGGGGTTTCTCCAGGGAATTGAGGTGGAGGTTGTGGGGCTTGCAGAAGCATTAGGGTGTTGCGTGTGGAATGATTTTCTGGGTGGTTCTTGTAAGGGATTTGCGGGGAGTCTCAATCCGTTCGAGGTGGATGTCGCGAATCTGCAAGAGGTTATTCGATGGGCTATCAAATTGGGTTTGAATAACGTCATTATTATGTCTGATTATCAAAGTGATATACAAATGATTTAGTCCTGATGGTTCCCGAGCAGCAGTAAAGTGAGAGGAGTTCTGCTTGATTTCACTATTTTGCTTTATTTCTTTTTGTTTGCTTCGACCAATTTCGTTTATTAGGATGTTAATCTTATTCTTTTTTTATTTATCTGAAAGTCTTGTGTGGGGGTTGTCCCTCCAACTCTTGATGTACTTTATGTATGTTTACCTCTAGGTTTTAATAAAATCAGGCGGCGAAAATGACTTTTTGAAGACTACTTAATAATTATTTAAATAAAAAATCAATAGTTAATTAATTGAATGTTAATCGTATATTATTCGGACCAGTTGACGATTTTTAAAAAACTAATTATTCCATGTATTGATTAGACATTACTATGATGTAATGGTGGCTCGGTTAATTCATCAAGGTTGTGAAAAGTTGATAGGGTGATTTGGGTCACTTTTTTATATTGATAGTAAAGTAATAAATCTAATTGATGACACTAAATGAGGTTTACTTTATTCAGCGGGCAAAGAGGTTTTATGCGGATCAATAAAAAATAAATCAGATTTAAAATTTAATTATAAATTATAAAAAATTAATCAGAAAAGTAGGGCTAAATTTACATCCTAAGTCTCTCTAAAAACAGAACTCATTTTTATTTAGTCTATTTTCATTTCGATTTCTTAAAAAGAATTAAAATTGAGAATAAACCCAAAATTGCTATTATATAGATATTAGCGAAAACATTTGGTAAACAATTAATTCACCCCTCAACCATTAATGCTCTCTATGTATAGATTGAACACAACCTGTACATTTTGTTAGATATTAAACTATAATTAACCTCTATAGCTATGTTAGTGGCTTCATCTTCTTCATTGGTCTTCAGGTTACTGATCTCCTTGGGATAAATCTGCAGACCAACCAGAAACAATGTACCATGTTTAGCTTTTGTTTTTTTAAACAATTAAAGAACATAACAATATGGATGAGTACATAATCGTGTGTTTGTTGAGGTTTTCATTGGATTTGGAGCTTTTCCACATTTGCTCCACAATTCTATGTGCATGCATGCACATGGTTGACTCGATCGGAAACAAATTCTAAGTTACATATATTGGGTCAGTCTTCGTAATTAATCAACTTAGCTAAACGGACTTGTGGTTAGTTACGATCCATTTATTAGATATCTAATTTTAGGTATTTAGTTAGTTTGTTATTTCGTTTGTGGTATATTTGGTTTATGTGCAGAAGTTCAGTTATGTTATGACACGAGGGATGGTAACTGGACAAGTTAGGTGATTTTGATTCTCACTATGATCGGATCGGGATATTGGGTCTATGTTAGGTACGTGACATTTTACTAGGGCTGCTCAAATTTAGCTGACTGGAGCCGGTAGACCAAACAGAAAATCAGACCGATCAATGTGGTTTCTAATCTCATGAGCTAAAATCGGTCTGGCATTGGTATAAATTCAAAAATTAACAGGCCGGTTTTATTGGCTGGTTTTCAATAAAACTTAGGCCTCAAAACCAAGTCAAACCGGTTTTGTTGGTTGTTACACGTGAACGCCTCATGGATGTCGATTTGTGGGGATCGGTGGTTGATATTAAGCCACATATGGTGTATTAAACCATCTCCAATTAACTCCATTAACCGCAATTTTGTATTTATTAAACTAAAATTGAACCTATATCTTCCGGATCGTGAGTTTAAGAATAGAGATCAGATCGAATTATTTTGGTTTTGACATTTTTAGTTCCATGTATGGGTAACAATTTTGTAATCCAAACCCCGTTCGTATACAGGGACAACAACGAAGCAGGTTCGAGACGGATTTAGTAATTTCGTCTTCTAGTTCACCAAATTGAGAATACCAAGTTCCCATCAAATTCAAAGTATTTTACTTCTCTATAAAATGACAACATAGCTGGTTCTTATCTATTTAATTACTTCATCCTATCCCGTCAGAGTAGAGATCCCAAAATACCTTGAATTTTTATGTCATAGTTGATGAATTCTCAATTGAATTTGAAACGTTATATTGTCCTATTATGCGTAACTCATCTAAAAGTCACTTGTAACTAAGTTTGACATTTCGATTACATGTGACTGAATATAAAATTCTCACAAAATTAGCGGTTAATAATAAGGTTGTTGGAATAGAGACATTACCTGAAACCGGACCATGAAGAACACTACTAGTGATGATGGGTGTGAATGCTCTCACTTGGTTCTCTCTTGTTGGAGGATCTTCTCATACCTCGGGAACCCATGTTTACATGCCGAAACCTGCACGACACATTTTCTTAGTTTAGCACTTCATGTTCATGAATATGAACTTGCCATTTGGATTCTAAGTACCTGAATCTAAAATCTATGTCCCTCTCAAGAACCATATCCTACTACTCTTCATGGTGGGAATGAAAATAAAACTAAATAAAATAGTAACATGACAGATTCAGTATGGATCATGTGATTCTCATGTCAGTAAAGTGTAATTTAAAAGGCTCAAAAAGAAAAAAAAAACCAAACTCAATGTTGCACCATTTTATAAAAATTTGTGAATTCTAGGACTTAAACTCATAATAGAAACAACTATTGTTTACTGCTAAATTAACACTCTTTTGTCAACTATTGTAATTTAACATGACATATTTGTATATTATGATTTAGGAGGGCAAATGCATTTCCCAAACAATATTTTACATAAAAAATTTCGAAATTGTTGAGTCAGGGAGACTGCCTCTCCTTGCTACCCTAGGATTCACCCTAGAACTCAGTCAAACCAAATTTGAGTTTGACTATTATTTTAACAGATCTTAATTATATTGATTTGTTCGAATTTGATAAAAAAACTCGTTTAACTTAAATATAATCTTAATAAATTTAGTGTCGATTCAATTCATTTATACCTTTTACTTATAACATAGCTCATGCTTGTGTCTTTCTTCAGGATATATATCTTGCATCCTTAAATCCTCCAATGCAAAATATAATTATAACTAAAATTATGTTTAGAATGTGGCAGAATTTGATAGCTCCAAGTTGACCAAACATTCAAATTAAATAACCTTTAATTAATGAAGACATCATATATTTTCCTCATATCACTTGGCATTAGAGTTGACTATTTAGGTGGGCAAGTTACAAATCTCACAGTCAAAAGTCAACGATATTGAGGATACCCAGTCCAAGTTGGGCTAACACTAATTAACTTTTTAATCAAATATAATTAATTAAATATCCATATTATTTTACTCTAATTTGACCAAAATCAATTCTTCAAAAATAAAAAATTGACCAAAATCAAAATCACGAGAAAAGAAACAGAGGAAACAGAAACAGAGTACTCACAGCTTCAATGTCGATCTTGAAAACCAGAAGCCTCCGTCTCTCTCTACAGCTGGTCCTATAAGCCACCGCCACGTGTCCGACCGCCACAGCCACAGACCACACAAACAGACCAATCTCCACCGTCCGATTCCTCCCGCCGCCGCGGTCAACGCCGGAGACACCGAACACGTACGCAGCCTTAAAAGACACGAAAAACAGAGACGAAACAGAGCATATCGTAGTGATCGCCAGATACGGCCCTCGAGACAACCTCGGACCGTCGCATAAACTGTACACACCTATAACAACACAAACATCAATTTTTCCGAAAACAACATAAAACCCAAAAAAAAACATAAAAATCATTATTTTTTCCGAACAAACATTAAAATTTCAGGGAAAAATCATAAAAGTCATTAACTTCTCTGGAAAAAATGAAAAAATGGAATTTGGGGGATTTATAGATGACATAAAAATCATTAATTTTTTCGAACAAAACATAAAAATCATTATATTTTCCGAGCCAACATTAAAATTTCCGAAAATAACATAAAAATCATTAATTTCTCCGAAAAATGAAAGCTTGGGATTTGGGGGTATTTACAGATGATGAGGGCTGATCGGACGGCTGAGATCAGCGGTATGTCGACGATCGATCGCCGGAAATCGTAATGGGAGAAATGGGAGGAGAAGGGTTCGCCGGAGACGGCGACGGAGAAGAAGGCGGAGGGGAGGAGAGCGTCGGCGAGGGGGAGGAAGAGAGGAGAAGAGAAGAGGAGGAGAGAAGCCAACATGGCGACGAGAAAAAACAGAGTCTTCAACACCCTCTTCGATTTCACTTCCTTTGAAAAACCCATCTTCCTTGATTTCTTCGAGCTCGGTTTCGATGGAGGATCGGCGATTTTGAGAAGCTAATGAAGTGAAGGTGTGGACTTTTGACTGTGAACTTGTTGAGGGAAGCTCAACGGACGCGCCGGTAACCGGTCAAGTATAGGAGGAAGAAGAAGAAGAAGAAGAGTCTTTAACGGCAATACCCGAACGCATAGACCTTTATAAACGTAGTTAACCATTTGTATTTACATTAAATTGTAGAAAGTGACTTTTAACTCACTCTCTTTTTTCTTTGGGGGGAAAAATGTTAATATTTTTGTACAAAGGATGTTGAAAATGTTTTAAAATTATTTTCTTTTGAAAATAAAAATGAAATATAAAAAAATTTATAACTGGAGATTGCTAGTTTTTCTCTTGACTTCGATAACGTCTGAGAGAATTATTTTTTGATTGAACGACGTAAAATTCAAAAGAAAATTATTAACAGTATGCTAAAACTTTCAAATGGCATAATTTTGCATATGAGCTCTGTTTTGGACTTATTGTATATCAAATTGAATGAAATCGAAAGATCAACAATTTTAAAAAAAGAAAAAAAATTTTATATATAATTAATAATTAATTTACATTATTTTTTTAATGATTATTTATTAAATAAAAGTAAATCAGTTTTTTCTATTTAATTTCATTAAAGCTAAGTGTAAAAAAATAATAATATGATAAATGCAAAATCGAGTTTTTTTAATTCGAACTAATAATATAAGAATAGTAACGTTAGAATGACCATGTATTGATGTGTAATTGATTTGTAGGGGTTCGATCTGCTGCGGTAGGCTACCTGTGTACTGTGTGTCTTGTTTGGTGTGAACCGTTAAAAATTATACCTCTTACCAATCAAGCGGGTATGGTGGAACCGACCGATTGGTAAGACATGTGCTCACATGGAAGCTTTTCTCGTAACGAATCTCTAGGTGTTTTTTTGTTCCTTTCTCCTTTATTTAATTTTGGTATTAAATTCATAAATAAATGTATTTGTGTTTGAATTAAGAATAATTGTAGATGTCCTAATATAATACTGATATAATTAATTATAATAAATATGTTACCAAATCTAACGGTATGAAACTCCACTACTGGTTGAATTTTTTTAATATATAAAACAAAACTAAATTTTATATACATAAATAATTAAAATTATTTTTAATCCATTAAAATTGAGAGAATCAGATTAAAAAGCTTAAAATAAGTTGTAAGAACATATATAGAATAGACCACCTACTCTAATACTGGTGAACCATTTTTTTACTTAAATTTCTAAATAAAAATAACAAGAGAATAGCTATTCATACGGCTCATTTGTTGGTTAGAGCCACTCTTTCAGG
>JAYMTP010002222.1:0-20569 GCA_036897365.1 Geranium brycei
GTGAGAGAAGAGAAGTCGAGGGAGGTAAGTGAGAAATCTCCAAAGGGTATTTTTGTCATTTTTACAAAAAATAGTTGACTTTGACCAAAAATTTCGTGAGAAATTGTGAAAGTTTGAGGACCTGTCAAGACGCATTAGTCGACCGAGGGAGGTAAGTGAAAATTGCGTATACCACGAGGGAGGTAAGTACATTTTCCCTAATTTGATTAGTCAGCAAAGAAGGCAAGTGATGAGATCAACCTGACGCGCGTGCTCACGCTCTTCCAGCCGAAGCAGACACGTCACCTTCCACGTGGGCCCCGCCACCACACACACTTTCTCTCTCCTGCCCGAACTGCCCATCCCCACCCTCTCGGTCAGCTAAAAAATGCTCTCTCCTCCTCTCTCCGGGCAGCTCCATTTTTGCTTTTTCTGGTCTTCGATTCCTCTGAAATTCCAGAAGCGAGCGAGAAAGAGAATCAATAAATCCATTTTTTTTAATGATTTTTACAATCTCAGCTTCGTTTTGGGTGCTTTGAACTGATTTGGGTCTCTGGTTTCTGAGATTCCTCAGATTTCTCTGACCTCGAGCAGACATTTTTCTCTGGGTTCAGCTCAGGTTTCTCGAATCTCCATCTCCCAGAACAGGTGCTTCTGGTTTTATGATCTGATCTAGCTGGTTTCTCAACTGGGCCTGTGCTGTCTCACCTGATTCTGCTGGATTTGAAGGTAAAAATTAAATTTTTTTGGTGGGTTCATGGTGGTGTGAGCTAGGTTTTTGATTTCTGGTTGGTGGGTATTGGTGGGTCTCTGTCAGGTTGATGACACACCTGGTTCTGAAAATTTAGGGTTTGTGAGTAAGATATGGGGTCAGGAGGTGAGAATGGTAAAGTGGAGTCTCTGGAGGTGTTGAAGAAACCAAAGGAAGAGAAGAAGATGAAGAAGAAAGAGGATGAGAATGAGGAAGAAGGAGAAGAGAGTGGGTGTTGGGTTAATTGGAGGTTTATTAACAGCTGCATTACTTCAAGATCCAAAGTTGATAGCTCTGTGAGTGGGACCAGTACCCATTATGGTGAGGTTTTGGTTCTCTTTGTTTTGGGAAAAGAATTGATTTCTTAGTTAAAACTTAAATGCTTTCAGTTGGTTTCTTTGGATGTGTTTTTTTATTTGTTTTGCTGTCTTAAATGATTTGGTGAACTGTTAGTTGACTATAAACTTTATAGATTTTGCTATTAATGGTGGAAAATTGAATATGTTAGATATGCCCTGAATTGAATCAAGCCCTACTGGGATTAGCTCGACAGATATGATATGTTTGTCGAACGACAAAGCTGAAGGTTACAATGTGGTTTCTTTTGATGTATTAAATGATTTGGTGAACTGTGACCATAAACTCCATAGAAATGTTTACCATGACCATTAGTGGTGGGAAACTGAATGTGTTAGGTATGCCTTGAATTGAATCGGATAGGTTTGTCGAATGACTTGTCACGACAAAGCTGAAGGTTACAATGTGGGCATGAATTTGAGTTTCATGTTTCCTGTCAGATTAGGTTCATTTTCTGACTGTCCTATGCTAAGGTATCAATTAGAGGATCGACCAACAACTTGGTAAATAGTCGACGCATTGTTGGTGAAGCACATGAAATTCTTGGTACTCTTGTTTATTGTTTTGCTTTAGTCGCTTTCTTGATGACATAATCTTATTTGGAGCTAGTATTTGTTCTTGATGCACTTGTAGAAAAGATGCAAGAGATATCATGTAAATGCCATGTTACGGGTCTCAGTGATTATATGCTCTTATGGTTTCTTGAATTGTGAAATTATACGATATGGCTTTTACAGTACGAGTCTTATGTGATTAGACGAAGTCTCGATAACTAGAATGTGTCACACGTACTTGATTGCATACCTAACGTTGTTACAAATGCGACAATGTGAGATATGAGGTTTTCGAGCTTTGTTTTATTCTTTAGGTCACTTTATGAGCCTTAGATGTTTTGATTCTGTCTTTCATGGTCAGCTGAGAGTAAATCTACGAACGATACAAGCAGAGACCAACGAGCAGCACCTTTGGTCTCTTCCACAACGACTAGTGTTGCAGAGAGTAGCTCATCCACTTCCAAGCTCGAAGAGGAGTTAAAAGTCGCCTCTCGCCTGCGAAAGTTTGGGTTCAATGATCTCAAATTGGCGACGAGAAATTTCAGACCCGACAGCCTTCTTGGTGAAGGCGGATTCGGTTGTGTGTTCAAGGGATGGATTGAAGAGAACGGAACTGCTCCAGTCAAGCCCGGGACAGGGCTCACCGTAGCTGTTAAAACCCTAAACCACGACGGGCTCCAAGGGCATAAAGAGTGGCTGGTTTGGAACTTAACAAAAATTTTTTTACTCGTTTTGCACGTTTACTTTTTTTTTAATGATTCTTGATTTATCTCGTGGCAGGCTGAAGTGAATTTTCTCGGCGACCTTGTGCACCCTAACTTGGTTAAATTGATCGGTTACTGCATTGAAGATGATCAAAGGTTGCTGGTTTACGAGTTCATGCCTCGAGGAAGTTTGGAGAACCATCTATTCAGGAGTACGCTTCCTTCTATCATTTAGCAGACAAAAATTTCCCGCTCGAGTAACATTTTTTTAAAATAGAGAAAAATGCGAAAAGGTGCCCTATCATATGACACTTTTGCAAAAGGGGGGTGTGTTTGCATTTTTTGCAAAATGTGCGTATTTTTATAAAAATGGCGAAATTGCCCCTGAAATTAAGAATTAAGACTTTCATATCATAATTAACTTAAATATAGTATAATTAAAAAAACTAAATTACAAAATGTGATCATACAAATTTTAGTTGAAAGATTAATATATATATATATATATAATTTCAATGGTAATTTCGTCATTTTTATAAAAAAAAATACACATTTTGCAAAAAAAATGCAAACAACACAACACCCTTGTGCAAAAGTGTCAAATAATAGGGCTCCTTTTTCCAATTTATCCTTCAAAATATTATCTTACCGGCATACCATCTAATACAATTTCATCGCTATAGACTGTTAAAATACTCATTATTTGGTGTTAATTGAAAATAACCGAGTTATATGTACAGGGTCCCTGCCGCTTCCATGGTCTATTAGGATGAAAATAGCTCTCGGTGCTGCAAAGGGTCTTGCCTTTCTTCACGAGGAAGCAGAGAGGCCTGTTATTTACCGTGATTTCAAAACCTCCAACATTCTATTAGATGCGGTATGTAACGTCAACCGAGAAAGTTTACATTTCTTTACTTTTGTTCGCGTTCTTAATGTGATTTGTACTGTGTTTAGGAATACAACTCCAAACTCTCGGATTTTGGACTTGCCAAAGACGGTCCTGAAGGAGACAAGACTCATGTCTCTACCCGTGTAATGGGAACTTACGGTTATGCAGCACCAGAATATGTGATGACGGGTGAGTAATTAAACCCGAACTCATTTTTCAGTTCTGAGTTTTTTCTAACAATGGCATAACTAAGTAGTACTAGTCGCAATTTCATACTGCTACAAACGGCATGTGTAGTATTACTTTATGTATGCAAAAATTCGCAGTGTACTATACAACTTCTGTAAGGAGTTCCCGTGAACTGCGTTTATTGCAAAAACTATTCCTCAAAGCACCCTTTTTATGCTACCATCCTTTCTACACAATCATATCTTTATAAAGGGACTACAATCCTAAAGTCAGCCATCCGCCCATCCTATTTGTTGTTTTTTTAATTTGGAGAGCTAAATTGTCATTTTGGAAAAAAGGGTGGTCATGTGACCTGCACGTGATCGAATGAGTTGTGTTTTGCACAATTGCACCTAAATAGACGGATTTTCTCCAGACAGTAAAAAAAAAGTTGAATGATTATTTTTGCGATATATTTCACCCTAGTTTTTGCAATTATCCCTTTAATTTATTTGGAGATCTCCTTCTTATAAGGACGTACTCTAGAACAAAATCAATTCACATATTCATATATTCTGTCTCAGGACACCTTACTTCGAAGAGTGATGTCTACAGCTTCGGCGTAGTCCTGCTCGAAATGCTATCGGGCCGGAGATCCATGGACAAGAACCGGCCTAACGGGGAGCACAACCTCGTCGAATGGGCCCGGCCACACCTAGGTGAACGAAAACGCTTCTACAGGCTCATAGACCCCCGCCTCGAGGGTCACTTCTCGATAAAAGGCGCCCAGAAAGCCGCGCAGCTCGCCGCTCACTGCCTCAGCCGAGACCCGAAAGTGAGGCCGAGGATGAGCGAGGTCATCGAGATCTTGAAGCCTCTACCAAACCTCAAGGACATGGCGAGCTCGTCGTATTATTTCCAGACCATGCAGGGCGCGTCCAGCCCGAACGGGAGAAACGGGGCCCGAGTGCAGACAGGGTCCTCGTTTTCGAGGAAGGGCCATCAACAGAGGAGCCTCTCGCTATCGAACGGGTCTTACGCTTCTCCATATAATAATAATCATCCGCATCCATCTCCAAAACCCAATGGTAAGGCGTAGGGTTTTCGTGTTTTTTGTTTCTTGAGGCTGAAGTAATATATGTGTGTGTTCTATGGAAGCTTTTGTTCTTGGATTAGTGGAAAAGGCAACAGAGAAATGTGTTTTTGCTTGTGTTGTGTTTTCAGAGCAAAGATAGAGCTTTTGTGTATGTAGATGAAGCTGGTAGAGCAAATTTGTCTGTCAACTATATGTTAACTCTGGAAATATTGAAATTTTATGATCTCTTATGATCTGTTTTTTATAGATAATTGCTGTCAGCACACCTGTCAAAACCTTGTAAGTATATTTAACTTGGCATGTCATTTAAAAATATTATTTCTTTTTTTTTCACATAACTATGCTTAAAATTTTGTCTAACAAGTATATTTAACTTGGCATGTCATTTAAAAATATTATTTCTTTTTTTCCACATAACTATGCTTAAATTTTTGTCTAAATTTGCAATTATTAGGTGTATATTTAACTGCAATTATTTATTTTCTTGATTTTTCATTGTCAAGAGACATGACACTAGCAGCCACCAAAATTGTATTAGTCATGTATGTAAGTGTTGTAAATGGCGGTGCTATGGCGAAGAAAACCACACGAGCACTTGTTTTTATCCCTAGGGCGAAAATCACACGGGCACAACGTCGTGGTGTTTTGAGCCAATTTTACATTGATTTGGGCTGATTTCATAACAAGTTGGGGTGGTTCTATTCAAACTAATTAATTTTCTTTTTAAAAAGTTGAGAAAGTATTATAACTTGTAGTATAATATGTATTTTTATTACATATGTAAATTAATTTATGTTTAAAAAAAATTAAAAATACAAAAGTGGAAATTTGTCATGATTCCGCCATAGCCTCTGTTCGCCATAATAGCGTCGTGCGACATCTACAACCTTGATGTATGCATGATTTTATATGCATCTTTATATATTATTCACCTTCATTCATGTCAAGATGTCAATGGTGTAAGTTTGATGCGGAATTAGAAGTTAGTTACCTCGTGAGGAATTAGATGTTAGTAACCTCGTTTCACGTTATTTCAGATCGAGAACATTGAATTCTCTTATTGTGGAAACTACTTTTGCACCTAAATATGTCTAATATTTTTGAACTTGACATGTCACCTAAAATTCTTATTTATATCTAAAATTCTTATTTATATCTAAAATTTTGCCTAAATATGTAACGAAATTAGAAAAAAACAAGAATACAAATTTTAGTTATACTAGATACAAAAGTAGTAACAAGTATATATAGCTGCAATTATCCCAATAATTCATAAAAACAATCATCTGCCCTTTTTTTTTAAAAAAGTTCTTGAACAAAATGAGCCATCTAAGTAGGTATGCAATTTGCTCATGATTTTTCATTTTCTTAGTTTCTCCAATAACTGAGGAATGAAGCTCTTGACTAATTTTTCATGGAAGAGATTATTGAAAGAACAGGACAAACATTGTCTTCAACATTGGATTGCCTCATATTACATCAGTTCCACCAATTTTGCATTAACATCTTATACACAGACAAGCTCAATTTAGATGGACTCTAAGCTTGAGTTACACAAACCCTTATTCCTTACACATTGCTGCATTACCTGAAGATTTTAGTTAGGCACTTTACGCGGCGGCTGTCCTCGTCAGCTGCTCCTTCGACGTGCTCTCGAAGATCTTATCTGCATTGCCAACCTCGAACCCATCTCGCCTGTGGAACTCCTGAACCTGCGAAAATTTGGCGACTCAAAAACAGTATTCTATAAACCCTTGACTTGTCCGACTAATTCTTAAATCCCCATAAGGCCCTCTCTGCCCAACTAGCGCCTAATGTTTTTTAGAACACTACTCAAAAATCAATAACAACACTTGATGAACATGTATGGTGATACAAATTGTTGTAAAAATCCCTGACTTATCAGATTAATCTTCTATAATTCCCAATTAATCTCTCGATCACCAATTAGTCCCCAGAAGGCCCTCTCCGCCTGACTAGGCCTAGCGTTTTTTTACAACATTGGGTGATAGATTGACTTAGTTTTTTCAGGAGGGAGCGGATTGTACCTCATTGTCGGGGAGAGTCTTGTATTGAGGCAGCACGAGACGCTCGGCGAACTCTATGTAGGAACAGGGAACTGATTCGGTGACGCCATCAGAAAATTGGAAAGAGATTGGATCTGCGACTGTTGAGCTTTGCAGCAGAAGGCCATCGGGGCTCACTGGAAATGAAGGACACGAGACCATATCGCATTCATCAAAGAATCATCGCAACAAAATAATGAAACTGATATTGTTAAGAGTTATGAACTGAACACAACTAGTTGCCAGCAAGAGGGCTGGTCTAAAGTCTACCTAATAATATATTATTATGGTACAATACACTAGAATTTAAGGTCTCATAAAGGAGGTACCAAAATGTGTGAGGGCTTGTATAGGCATAGAACATACTAGAAAGCAAAATCAAGTGTATTTTGAAGGATGAAAAGCATATCACAGATGTAACGTTTATGACAAACCTTTCAAAACTCCTCCTTCAGAATTCAACCTGAACCCATTCTCTTCGATGAACTGATTGAGGTTTTTAATAGTCTTCAAGTGAGATTTAAGCCGGTGAGTGGAAATGGTGACATGGTTGACAGCATACCCATTAACAAGGGTCCACGCAGCATATTCGCTTTCCCTAGACATCCACAAGCAAAAGATATGCATTTCAAAAGGGAGGTTTCTAGTTATTTAAAACAAAACAACAATGGCCGATGATTTTGCTAAGTTTAACTCAACTCGTATGTTTCTAGCCAATATTTTTTGGAGTAAAAGGAAGAGGTTTAAACATAAGTACCTTGCCAATTGTTCAAAGTCGGCATACAAGGGCTTCTCCCACGTTAAGGAACCCAATGCACTTGCAAGAGCGGCATGTTTTCCGTTGACACCAGTGTACCTCCTAATTATTTCCTGAATGCAGAAACATCAATCTCACTAACAATGTAATTTACAAGCACAATTATTTATTAGAATTTAAACTGATGACAATATAAACCGGGGAAAATGGCAAAAATGTGTTGTATACTATCACACTTTTGCAAGAGGATGTTGTGTACTTAACGGCAAAAATGTGTTGTGAACTTTGATTTTTGTGCAAAATGTATGTATTTGTACAAAAATGATGAAATTGGCCCTGAAATTAAGAAATAAGAATTTTATATTTAAGGGAAATTTTGTCATTTTTGTACAAATACACACTATGCACAAAAAAATCAAGTTCACATCACATTTTTGTCAACAAAGTACACGGTAGATTCTTGCAAAAGGGTGATATTAAACAACACCTTTTTTGCCATTTTCCCTATAAACTAAAGGCAAGCCTATTATTTTCTGAAAAGTCTCCTGTACATATTAAGGTGGATCATTACCACTACATATTCATACAAGGAAAGAAAGGCTCACACACCTGAGCCTGTGGACTCATCTCGTCAACGAGGAGCTCCGAAATAAATATTCTGGGCAACGGTCCATTTACACCACTGCCACCATCGGGGAAGGGAACAATAGGGGGAGAAAACCACAGCGCCTTCAACTTTTTGGCTGGAAACCTCAACTCCTCCTGTTGAGTGTATCCAAAATCCAAGAAAAAGTTCGCTATGGATGCAATTCCATAGCCTTTCACCTACAATGCACCGATTAAAACAGAAACCGAGAGGTCAAAATCAACCAGACCCAATTTCCCTCATCTCCCCCTAACAAAACTATACACTTCAAGAAAATACGATAAGAAACTGTTAGATATATTATATATTATTAATTAACATACAATATAATATTAATATTATATAATATATCTAACAGAAACTAATTCAATAATATTGAGTCAGACTATAATTAGATTATGTACCCCAAAAGTCCTAAACGCAAGATGATCATAGCAAATTTGCTCATTGTCGACTGTCCGAACAAGCTCCAAAATGGCTTTTGCAGTTGGGTTTCTACTTAAGTACACAGCTTCCATACTTGCCAATGCTCTCCTAAGAAATGAGTCAGCACCCTACACCATACACAACAAGAGTCCAACAGTTCAGTTTTCAAATTCAACAAGAACATATGTTCTGCTTAGAACCAGCAACCACACAATTGAAGACACTGTCATCGAAAAAACAAAACCCATGTTCACACTCAAATAAACAACACAGTTTCAATTTTGAAAAAATTGCAAAAATGTGACATATTATATGACACTTTTGCAAAAGGCTGCTAATGTTATGTTGTTTGTTAATGGTAAAAAGGTGTTGTGTCGTTTGCAAAATGTGTGTATTTTTATAGAAATGACGAAATTACCCATGAAACTAAGAATTAATACTTTTATAGCATAATTTAAAAAATAATTCAAACTTAAAAATTGCATAACCATAAAATTAAAGTACATGGTTCCTTTTTGCCATTAACAAAAGAACGAAGCATTAACACCATTTTGCAAAAGTGTCATATGATAAAGACATCTTTTTGCAATTTTCCCTCCAATTTTTACAGGTACAGAGCCCAACAGTTAAGTTTTCAAATTCAACAAAAAGCTGTGTTCCACTTGGAACCAGGAACCCCACAATTGAAGACATTTCCATGGAAAAACACAGAAACCACTGTCCAAACTCGAGAAAAAGACATAATTTCAATTTTAACTGGTACTGAGGACTTCATTGCCACCAAATTCATATTCACATACAAATTTTCATAAGGACTCTGAATATGAACTTTCAAGTAACACACCACAATCATAAGCTACAGAATCTATCACACTCACTCATTGCCACCAAATTCATATTCACATACAAATTTTCATAAGAACACTGAATATGAACTTACACACCATAATCATACGCTACACAGTCTGAAAAAACCCATCACAAGCACTTCATTGCCACCAAATTCATATTCACATACAAATTTTCATTAGAAAACAGAATATGAACTTACACACCACAATCATAAGCTAAATTGCCACCAAACTCATATTCACACTCAAGCTTTCAGAACAACACTGAACATGAACATACACACCAAAATCAAAAGCCACACAATCCGACAAACCCATCACAACCCAAATAAGATCAGATCCAAATAAACTCAGGGAAACTTCGAATTCTATCAATCGAGCGAGAACAAAACCTGAAAATCAGAACCTTGGAACCTATTCTCTGGTTTCGCAGCCGATGCAGAGCACAGAACTCGCTTTCCGGCGCCGGAGGAGACCGAATCGCCTGAAAACGACAATCTCGTGCCTGAGGAGGCCATGGAAATGAAATTCCTGGAATCGGAGTTGAATCGAAGAGCCGAAGAGCTGTGATTGGCTTTGATCGAGCGCGAGTACAAGGATTTCCCAGCCGATAGCTTCATGAATCGGTCTCTCGATCTCAACACTCGAAACCCAAATCGAATTAAATCACCCAAATCGACTATTTGTCTCTTTCTCTTTCGCTAACCGCTACTATGTTATTGAGCTGATTCGTCTGTCTGGTTAACGAAGCTTTTGTTGTTAATGGCAGTGTCGTCTACGGCTCTACTATGGTCCAGCACACACTCAATAATTCTCTGGTATTTTTTGGATTGGGACGACACGTCGTTTTTTGGATTTGGATAAAGACACGTGTCCGTAAATTAGCTCATTAAGAGCCCGTATTGTCGTGTCTCCTGTGTAAGACTCTATTATTTGGGCCCTTTTCAATCCACTAGTGGGTCAAATGGTCAAATCTCATATATTGATTCGATCTTAACCTATAATTTAATTTATTTTCTATTATACCAATATTTTTGTCTTAAATAATAAAAATTGATCATCAAAACTACGTCATTTATCCAAATAGATCCGTTTTCTAAACTAAATTAATTTTTTTTTTTATTTTATTCATAATTAAATCGAATCATTTCGGTTCTTTTCGATTCGTTTAATTTTCAGATTATTTCAAATCAGTTCAATACTTTTGTCTTAAATAACAAAAATCGATTATCAAAAATATGTCATTTATCTAAATAGATCAGTTTTTTTATCGTTTCTAATTTTATAACCAAAATAAAATTAAAGAAATTTTGATTTTATTTATAATTAAATCGAACCATTTTCAGTTCTTTACTATTAGATTCGTTTTTTTTTCAGATCAATTCATGTTTTTTTTCCAGTTTATTGTAACAAATAACAAGAGTTACGTGGCTTGTGGGGGCCACGTGTCCCAATCCGGGCCCAGCAAGACGCTTGCGATACAGACACCAAAACGCAAGGAGCCAAAACTAAAAACGACGACGCGAACAAGAGACGAAGCGTGTCCAGTGCTCACAAGTCACAACAGTAAGCGACTCTCTCTCTCTCTGTAACGTTCCTGGAAATTGGAGATTGTTGATTCTCTCGGTAGCTCCGTGGTGGTGACGATGATGACGTGTTTCGCTGTACTGTGTATATAGTAGTTGAGCTGCGATCGCTTCTCTGAGTTCTCATCATCTTCTGTGAATCTTGTCTCTAGGTCTTTGTTCTCGGTCCCGATTCGCGCTCGGAGCTTGGGTTTTTGATTGGTAAGCTCGATTGCTTCAATTTTCGTTGCTTAATTTGACAGGTCGTGAACAATAGCTGTGGAATTGGGGGTGATGACGAGTTTGTGTTCGGATTTGTGGGAATTGGAAGGTGCTAGCGATGTGAACAGTTCTGAGATGGAAAATTGGGGATGATTGATCATTGATGAGTAATTGTAGCTCAGAATTGATTTGAAACTTCACATGCTTTTGTTAATTCTCTACATATTTGTGTTTTTTATATTTGTTTATGCTAATGCCTAATAATGACAATAATAGTAACAATAAATATGATAATAATACCAAAAAAGGTTTTTTTTCCCTTCTATTGATGTCAATCAGGATATTATGATTTTCAAAATAAAAGAACAATTGATTAAAAGCTTAGATGTGACTTATTTATTTATGCTAATGATGACAATAATAGTGATAATAACACAAAAAAAGAAGAGATTTTCTTCTTTTATTGCTGGCAATCAGGATATTGTGAATTTTAAAATAAAAGAGCAGTTGATTAAAAGCTTAGCTGTGATTATAGTTTTAAGATATTTCTATATCTATTACTTGTGCAATTTGTTGTTTTCAGTATTATTTATTTGTATTGTGTATTATGGGGTAACATGGGTTTTAAACAACATATCTGTCATTGGACCATTCAGCTTTTAATGCTATTCTTTTAGTTTAATATGCTTTTGTATCCTTATCTTATTCTTGTTGGTCAAGCAAGTGGTTGCTGGCTTGCTGTGCTTCTTGTTACCACATAAATAATCTACCAGTCAAAGCCTTAGTTCACACTACAGCCAATTTTGAAGATTCATAAGTCTCTTATTTCATCACTATTTTCGTACTTTCTATTGTGTGGAGATATTTTTGCTGCCGGGTAAGTATGAGTATGAAAAAAGAAGTGTTTTTCGTTTTTGTTGGATTAGAAAGGAAGGATTTGGTTTCAGTCATTTATTCCATCAATTGTTGAGCATATAATTATTCATTGGTTTATTATGTTATGATCTGTGCTTGAAATTTGTGATAGGTTAAGAAGCATACATATGATTTGAAGCTCTTCCCTGCCTTAATAATTTAATACAAGAGTCATTGCAATATTGTCATATTTTCACAGATTTAGTCTCTGGTTACTGGTTAGTATCATTAGTAGTTCGCTCGACTGCTTCTCGGTGAAAGAAAATATCTGTTTCTGCAATTAGTCCAACCATGTTGCTGAAGTTATTAATTGTTTGATGATTAAATCAGTGGATTGTGGCACCATATCAAACTAAATCAGTGTCTTTGGTGGAGTATTATAGCTTTCTCATTGAGTTTTGTAATGTTGTTTCACCATTTAATAATTGATTTTTACTTGCAGAATTAACAAAATGGGTCAAGTTTTTGGTTGCCTTCAAGTTGACCAATCAACTGTAGGTATCATGGAAAGTTTTGGGAGATTTGATGATGTGCTTGAACCTGGCTGCCACTGTTTGCCTTGGTTTTTTGGGAAGCAGTTAGCTGGCACGCTCTCGTTACGAGTACAGCAGCTGGATGTTCGATGTGAAACAAAAACAAAGGTATGTCACATAATTATATATATTTTTTGGCACCTTTTAGATATCAGATGTTTACCAGGGAAGCAGGTAGTGGCGACTTTTTATGACAGCCAAATTTTTGATCTAGTTGTGATTAGTTAACATTAGATGATTGTAGAAATGTAAAAGATAAATGAAATAAACACTTATAAAAGCATAACAATGACATTGTTACATGTCTTCATACTATTAATGGAATGAATCATTTACTGGTTATCATTTCTAATTCACTACATAAATTTTTCTCTGGATCATTGCTAAAGAATCACTCACAATGTCATTATACATGAAGTTTGTTTGAAAAGTTGCTCATGTTGCTTCATCATTTCGTGTTGCGTTGAATCATGAATGTGCTTTTTCATAGTTGATTTGGAAGTTCAGTTAATAGTGCTTGATAAAAAAGAAAGAATATCTATTTGGCTGATCATAGCACTCTCAATAGTAACTTTCATGAAAAATTGATATTACTTAAAAGTTTGATTTATCAGGTGTTTTAAATTTTCTTTTGCTGTCAGGATAATGTATTTGTCACGGTGGTTGCATCCATTCAATACCGAGCCTTAGCAGACAAAGCATCTGAGGCTTTCTATAAGCTCAGCAACACCAAAGGCCAGATCCAGTCCTATGTGTTTGATGGTATAGAAATTGAATATTTGCTTCTCCCAAGTTTTTTTTTCTTAACTGACCATGTAATTTCAATTTCACCTGGCTTATATTAAAACACTGTTGGCGTGTTCATGGGAACCAACAAGACATGACCTATTAAATGCTATAGATATGTATTTAATGAGCTTTTTATTTTCTTTTAGTCATCAGGGCAAGTGTTCCAAAGTTAGAACTGGATTCAGTGTTCGAACAGAAGAATGATATTGCAAGATCCGTGGAACAGGAACTTGAGAAGGTGATTTTCTGTCTATGTTCTTATATTTTTATAATTTTTAAGAAATTTCATTGCTTGCATTTTTATCTTATTAATCACATTTTACACCTAATCTTTACTTAATTTGGTGGATATACATACAGGCCATGTCAGCTTATGGGTATGAGATTGTTCAAACTCTCATTGTGGATATTGAACCTAATGAGCATGTGAAGAGAGCAATGAATGAGATAAATGCAGGTAATTTATTAATGCCCTTGTAGATTATAATACTATATGCTAATGCTATTTATTTATACAACCTGCTGTTATCTCGAGTTCCTGCCAACATAAATTGGTAGATGTAAGTTACTACCATGCATTTACATAACACATTGAAATGGTTTCGAGTTACAAGTATTTACCTGTTTAGAGGTTTCATTAACCACATAACATACACGCATGACTGTTTCAAGTAGTTGATGTCCTGCAATTGCCTACAGAAGTAAATGTAAGAAACTGATTGTACATTTTAGGATATTTCTTAATATATAGGACATGAACAAACTATACTAATGTTGACTTTTAAGCTGTGGAGCTCGACTGAATATATGTAGCCCGGTTCCACGTGATATCATAGTTCAGTTGATTTGGCCTTGGGCTTATAAAACCGTGTACAGAAAGAAGTTCAGTCCAAAGTCGGATTGTTTTTTTCTTCACCTCGTAGTGGTCTTTCTTTCTTACAAAGCCTGAGTTATCATTGAATGTAGTTTTAAGCAGTGTACTAAAAATCTCCGATTAATCCCCTATTAATCCTTTATCCAATTTATTTTTCGCTTAATCCCCAATTAGTCTCCAAAAGACTCTCCGCCCAACTAGCGCCTAGCGTTTTTTAGATTCTGGTTTTCAATGTTGTAAAGATCACCGATTAATCCCTCTACTAGTCCCTGTTTAATCTTCTATAATTCCAGATTAATCTCTTAATCCGATTTATTTTTCGATTAATCCCCGATTAGTCCCTAGAATGCCCTCTCCGACCGACTAGTGCCTAGCGTTTTTTAGTCATAGGATGAAAACTGATCCTGGTTAAAACTTGAGCCGATAGGTGACAGTCTTGAGATGCTTTTCGAGTAGTGTGCAGGTCGAGGGCAGATAAAACTTTGTTTATCTTTTTTATTCAATTCTAACTCCGCTAATCATTTTGGACAGCCGCGAGAATGAGGGTGGCAGCAACAGACAAAGCCGAAGCAGAGAAGATACTACAGATCAAGCGAGCGGAAGGAGAAGCGGAGTCCAAGTACCTCTCGGGCCTGGGCATGGCCCGCCAGCGCCAGGCCATCGTGGACGGGCTGAGGGACAGTGTGCTCGCCTTCTCCACGAACGTGCCCGGGATCTCGGCCAAGGACGTGATGGACCTGGTCCTGGTGACCCAGTACTTCGATACGATGAAGGAGATCGGGGCGTCGTCCAAGTCCAGCGCCGTCTTCATCCCCCATGGGCCCGGGGCTGTGAGGGACATAACCTCTCAGATCAGAGAAGGTCTCCTCCAGGGAAATGCAAGCAACAGGGATTGATAGATGTTGATTTGAAGCTCCTCTTTTGCTTGTGTTTTTGTCATATGAATCTGTTGTTACCAACTCAATTAGAGGCATGTATTGTGCTACGCACAGTCTCGAAATTGTATAATAGAAACCGAACCTGTTGAAATGTAGTTTTCAATTATTGTTTTGTGTTGAATTTGCACGAGTTTTTGTAAAGCACATTACTGAATGATTGTTATATATAGAATATTTTGAAAACCTTATGTTCAAGGCCAGTTTTTCTAAAATAATACTATCGTAAGTTATGTTTAGCTTGATTCGTTAAATATTTTGCTAGGATTTGTTATGA
Organism: Geranium brycei; assembly: GCA_036897365.1. Taxonomy (NCBI): domain Eukaryota; kingdom Viridiplantae; phylum Streptophyta; class Magnoliopsida; order Geraniales; family Geraniaceae; genus Geranium; species Geranium brycei. The sequence continues at coordinate 15,355 of JAYMTP010002222.1, forward strand.
GATTGGGGCTTGTCTTTCAAGACTTAATAAACTTGCAAGCAACGTTCAAAAAATTCTTGATTTGTCTAATTAATCTCTGATTAGTCTTCAATTAATTCATTATAATTATCGATTAATTCTTTAATTTGATATATTTTTCAATTAATCTCCGATTAGACCTCCAAATTCCAAAAGCCTCTCTGTCTGACTATCGCCTATCGTTTTTATCACCCCTAACAAGTCTACTAACTTGATATTTAATTAATTATATAAATTTATTTTTAACTTTTAATTAACACATAATAAAACTAGATAATCTATATTGAGCTAGCTCATTTAATGAATAATTTTTTATTTAATATAAATTTGCTTTTAATAAATACCTGCAGAGAAAATTATATTGAACAAAGCATGACTTTTGTAGCTGAACTGAAGCCCCTCGGTGCATAAACTCTTTCGAACCCGAACCGAGCTCTAACAAATTGAGCCTCGATGCGACTTGTTTACACCATATTATTGAGTTCTATATCATGTAAATTCTCTATATCAAAACGTCCTGGTTTGACTTCAAAACCAAACAGCATAATTTGTATATGAAAAGAACCCTATAAAGATTCAACACAACATCCATAAACGCAATATATGAAAAAATTTAATGCTGTATTTTTCCTCCAATTCACAGTAGATTAATTGGGAAAATGAAGTTTGAGTTTGGTGCATGCCACCAGCTAGAATTATCCAATACCACCAACAAGACCACAAAAAAGTTCACTGAAATGGAGAATTGTGCCTTTTTTCTATCTAACCTTATTGTCTCCAAACGCAAAACGACTCCATAGGCAGTCATCGATATCTATGGCTTGAGGGCCAGTGCGAGCCCGACCTTGGCGCTCTTCTCGATGGCCCTGGTGTCGACCTCCCCCGAGATGGTGAAGAGGGACTTGGGGCGCCACTCGTGCTGGATGAGAGCGCTCCCCTTGCCGTAGTTGTTGACCAGGGCCTTCACGGTGGTCAGGGGGTCAAGGGCGTGCTGGGTGCCGATAGTGAGTGTGTTCTCGTTGCTCGAGAAGCTGTGGACGAGCTCGGCGCCGACGGCTGTGTTGGACAGTGGACTCACCAGGTGGTAGTAGGAAGCGCCGAGGGTGTCCGCTTTGTCGTTCCTGCAACTCATTAGTAGGTGTTTAAGTCATTGACCGAGAAGAATTGTGTCAACTGAAACAAAAACACTATGAAAAGAGATTTTATTTGCATGCTTCTAGGTTTTGCAGTTTAAAACAAAGTTTTAGGAAGAATTAGGTGAAATACAACCAAATGATATGTAAGCTTGATTCTTTAAGTATTCGGCTCACACTCTTTATATTTGAGCTCGAGCTGAATTCAACCTCAAGGTTAGGCTCTTTAAAAAACGGGCTGAGCTCGATTGCAACCCATCAAGCCTCGATAGGCTCGAGGGCCGGCTAGGTTATTATTCAATTAATCATATATTTTGATTTAATAAAACTAAACTTAATTTCAAATGAATATATATAGCTTAAACTAAGTGAATCGAACTGAGCTGAGCTTGACTATTTTTTTCAAGCCGAGCAGAACTTGAACAAAATTAGGCTCAATTTGGTTCGTTTACACCTTGTGCCTTGTTACCAGATTAGAGGATCGATCCTTCTTATCTATAAATGTCCATTTAAAAGTTTAATATACAGTTCTAGACACACTGACACACCGTACTTTACAGGAAACCACTCATAAAACATTGATGCAATTATAAGAGGCGAAAAGAGGCAAGGAAGCATGACATGTAATCGTGATTAATAATAAATGACTGAAGTAGAAATTTCTCAAGGAAACTACTCACAGTGTGACGGAAGCAATGAGGTCAGAATTAGTGAAGCTCAGCCCACCATTAACCTTGGTGAAGTTACCAGTAGCAGTGTCAAATGAGAGGTCAGTCCCGACAGAGAGGCCATAGTTTCCGATCACGCCAGAGAAGTTAACGAGAGGTTTTGCTATCAACCCGATGCTGGTGCTAATTCCAGCATATTCGTGCTGGTACTGGAGTTCCACCTGTTATCAACGTCATCACAAGCAGTGTCAGAGAGCAACATCGTAAAATCATACAGAGAAAGCAACTTATTGGAAGAATTACTGAATAAAGAAACACGGGTATACGGTATAATGAACAAACTAAAAGTACCACATATTTCTTACCTTGCCAGATCTCTGATCAGGGACACGAAAGCTAAAGATTGTCTTCAATCCAGGTGCGGGCTCATCAATAGTGATGGTAGTCAAAAGCTACATAGTCAAATAATACATCAGTAACAAATACAAATTAATACGCAATTTGATACATATATATCAAGTGAACATGTTGCAGGATAAAAGTTGCTACAAAGAAAATGCTACATGGAAAGCAAACAATAATTAGCACAGAAATACTCTACTTTCTACCCACCATTGTAAGTCTTGTTCATATATTCAAAAATATGATATGCACACTTACTCGAGTGCAATAATATAATAAGATTATCTGCATGAGTCTTGTGATAATGCATCCACTTTATAGTGAGAGACATGACCAAGATGGAGAAATAGAGCATGCAAAATATTAGAAACACTCACATGGGTGGTTATCAGTGAAAGAGAATTACATTATCAAAAATTACAATTCTACCAACTATATGAAAAATATAGGAAAGCACATTATTCTTCACGTTTTCCTAGTTAACCAGACATTTTGTAATGAAAATTTTGAAATATGATAATTACATTTACGTAAAGAGACAGACATGAACTGCAGTTACTGCAAAAAAGTTCTCATAATGACTTACATTAGAATTAGTGTCTACTTTCACATCAGTGGTGATGTTTTTGTTCTTCAGCTGAGTGCTCACATCAGCCAAGAGTAGATCACCTTTCTTCAGTCCAGAGGACGTGATTGCCTGAGAAGAGCAAGAAATTTGAGGATCTGAACATGAATCATGCAAATAAAAAAATACTATTATCTCTCAAATGGCCATCCAAATGGCACCAAGTGCTCATTCCATTTGATTGCTAACAATTAATAAGAAACAATGGACAAAAAATTCAAAACACCACGGATTGCAATAGAAATTGCTTTAAGAATCCAAGCTCAACAAATTTCCATTTCTCACCAAACCAACAGAGCCTTTGATTCAGTACATAAAGCTAACAGATATAGCAACAGCCCAAACAGAATCATGGAATAAGTAAATACACAACACAGCTTCTCACATTTCAAACTGAGAAACGGCACAAAACAGGTAAAGTATCTTTTAAGAAAGAAAACTCAGTTCACTACGAGCTCAATTAGCTTACTAGCATATAAATCATAAAACATGTATCACAAGCAAACTAGAATTCCCTTCCTAACTCTCCATTTTCCAAACATCCAAACAGAATTATTGCAAAAATAGAATCCAAAAATCAAACGAAACAAACTCTAGCTCACTTAAACAGCTGATACCTAACCTGGCCTCATTTCTCAATTAAACTGAAAAACTGCACAAAACAGGTAAAGTATCTTTCAAGAAGGAAATCTCAGTTCATGAGACCTCATTTAGCCTACTCAGACATAAAACATAAAAAGTTATCACACTAAACTAAATTATTCTCCTTACCACTCCATTCTCTAAGCATCCAAACAGAGCTGTTGCAAACATATAATCCAAAAATCAAACAAAACAAGCTCTAGATGACCTCACCTCTCAATTAAACTGAGAAACTGCACAAAACAGATAAAGTATCATCTAAGAAAGAATTATCAGCTCACTAAGATAAGACCTCATTTAGCTTATACTCACATAGAAAACACAAAACAAGTATCACACTCCAACTAATACTCCATTTTCTAAGCATCCAAACAGACCTATCGCAAACATAGATACCAGAAATAAAAAAAAAAACAAACTCTAGCTCAATCAAACAGACGAATCAAACATGCAAGACCAAAAATAATCGATGAAAATACAGAAGAAAAAACTCACAACACCAGTATCGGTGTAGGTAGTGAGAGTGAACTTGTGATCGTACTGGTAGTCCTTGTAGAGAAGATCTGCGTCGAAGAAAAAAAACAGATGAACAAAAATCGAAATCACAGAAGAAGCATGAAATTCAAATAAATCAGCACAAAATCATAGCAACACGAAACAATCTGACACCGTACCTCTAGCCTTCTTCCCGATGTCGAAGTAGAGACCTGGACCTTTCACCATGATTTTCCCGAGAAAGTTGACGAGAAAATTCGAGAGAAAATGGAAATGAGCTCTGTGCCTGTGAAGAGCTTCTGAGGGAGAAATAGAGAAGGAGAAAATGGTAATGAACCCTAAGCGGTTGCAAGAATTGATATTAGCCGTCGGATTAATCGTGCGGCTCTGATTTGATCTGGTGCCTGTGATATTTTCAGAGAGGAGCGATTGCAGAGCTTTCGTGCTGTACAGGATCGGGAAAATCCGACGTGGCATATTCGCGCTTCCGAGTATTTATTTATATATATTTATATGGCGGGCTTGACAGCTTGTATTGGTCTGGCTATCATATCAGCCAATCGTATGAAGGCACGTGGAGAAACACAGGCCCGACTTCTAGTGGGCTCGTATGTCACTACTCAATGTTGGGTCTGGCCCATATTGTTTTTATAGTTTGTGATGGGCCTTGGCCTTATTCACCCAACAACTTCAGCTCTATTTTATTTCAATTCATTATTTAAACACCTAAATGATTTCAATTCAATTTTGTTGAAATTTATTTGTTCCAATCATATACCATCTAACATTTAATATGCACTGATTTTACTACATGTGATATAGAGTTGCATTTGGATGAAATAACTTACGTGTAAATTTAAAAATTAATTATCTAATTCAACTCGATAAAATATTAGTTGAAACTATTATGCATAAGTGATGACATTGTCTTGTCCATTTATCATAACTACAAATTGACGAGGGGGCAAAGTGAAGACCTCTGATGTCAATGTAAAAGTAGTGTAAAAAATAATATTATTGATGATAATGTTGAATATGAAAAAATTATTTATACAGGTTATGGATCAAACTCCGATGAATGTATGGAACATAAAACCTTTCTAAAGATTATTTAAGATTATATAGTATTACTTGGTCAACAACTCTCAAATGTTAGAGTTTAAAGGATTCGAACCTTCGCGTATCGAGATCAAAACCCGACGCCTTCATCCTCTTGGCTACGTCCCAAAAAA